>JAGGCT020000965.1:0-15000 GCA_017654935.2 Phymorhynchus buccinoides
AAACAACAACTATGTTATGTTTTTGAAAAGCCTTAAGCGTGTAGAAAACAACAACAACAACAACAATAATAATTACAATGTGGCTTCTATCATGTATTTTAAAGACAAACTATTATAAGTATTTCTATTTAAAATACCTCATCCAAAATGATCAGAACCAAGCTCGCGTTTATCAATATTCTATGGGCAATAGAAACAGACATTTAATTTGGGTAAAAACCTTGAATTCAGATACTGTACATAAGCCTGTAAGGCTACATATATTAATGGTTGTTTTAGAGAAGTAAGTGGCACCTGGATTTGACTGCAATAGTTTGTGTAATGATCTGGTTTAATCTTGTCATCATTCTTCCCCTCCTCCTTCCCTCGTCATCATCATCATCGTCGTCGTCGTTATCATCATCATCATCATCGTCGTCGTTGTTATCATCATCAGTAGCAAAAGCAGCAAGAGAAACAGAAGCAGCAGCAATATTAAGCCATTTAATCAATCAAAATCGAAAGAACATGGATGATGTTAATACAGTAAGTACACAGTGAAACAAACCAAACGAGCAATACTATAGCCTATGTGCTTTCGTAACAAGAACAAGAACAATAACAAGAACAAAACCAACTCCCAAATCAAAACGATTCTAAGCAGCGGAAAACCGTCGCAAAAGTTCAGATGCTGCTTGAAAGTGACCATCCAGTCAATTCAGCAACAGGCGTTTGAGCCTGTTTTTTCTTGCTTGCTTCTGGAAGTGGGGCCTGGGCCCTTCCGGCTGAACTGGGGGGTTTAATGGCCTTAACCCAGGGTAAGCAGTAGGTCTTTCTCGTTCTGTGTTTTCTAGTAGGTTCATGCGCCCTCCAAGTTCCGTCGCGATTTATCGTCAGATGTGGCGTCTGCGACGTATATGAACAGAAACAGAAACAGAGCCTCTATCTAAAAGTACCAAACATGTATGTTTTTATTACAACAACAACGCCAGTTGTGTTCCTAACTTTGATTCGAGAGTCGAAATACTACGACGCAGACCCCCCAAAAAAATTTGAACTGAAATTTTTCTTTTCCATTTTTTAAAAATGTTGATTTAAAAAAAATCTCAAGTCACATACAGTGCAGTGTACAACACAGAAGAGAAATCCATTAAAAAAACACCCCACATAGAAAATATTTGGACAGACTTTTGTGCTCTGATCTCTCATGCCCCCCCCCCCCCCCCCATACACACTTTCTTTTCTGCAGCTATCAAAACATGAATGAAAAGTGAAGTAAAACAAAATGAAGCTGAAGCGGAGTAAGAAAAAACCCTGATTCAAACGAAGTGATGTTTGACTACACATACTATTAATTAAAATCAACGGCAACCAGAACAATAACAACAAAATAACAACATATTACCCCGCTGCTGCTTAATTAAATGTCAATGTCATAATAACAAAGACTTTAGCAAGAGTCAAACATTTGCGAAGGTGTACGATGTAACACATGTTTTAATTAAACAGTAACACTAAAGAAAGGCGTATGCATGTCTTATTCCTAGAAATCATTCTTGGACTCATAAGGAGACTACTACTTATTCTCACTCACTCACTAACTCCACCCTTGACCGGCTTGGTCGTCGGGGTGCCATGCTGGATTGGGTGGTCAGCCTCCGCCACTGGCCACGATCCTCTGCCAGGCGGGTAGGAGGGTTTGACGGTTCCAGCTTTTGATGTTGTCCAGCCAGGACTTTCTTTGTCTGCCTTGGCGACGTTTTCCTTGGATGGTGGCCTGAGGAATCGTTTTGGCCAGAGTGTTGTGACGTGTCGCATGACCGTACCAGGCAAGCTTGCGTAGCGGCTTTTGTCTGCCTGCGAGGGTGTTCACTTTTTGCCTGACATACTCATTTGTCTTGTGCTCTGTGTACGAGATGCGAAGAAGTCTCCGGAAGCACTTATGCTCCAACGCTTCTAGTCTGTGTTCACAATCTGCCGTCAGAGTCCAGCTCTCGCAACCGTACAGGAGGATGGAGACCTCAAGGGATTATTCACTTATTCACTTATACTAGGTTTCACTAAAGAAATATTTGTAGAAATATTTCAGCCTCACTAGTCATGTTTTTTAAAATTTAACGACATCTTTCATATTCATATCTTATTTTTGATATATTTGATTTCTTCCAGTTTGCTATTTCATCTATAACACGTGTCCATGCGTTTTAGGATTACAGGCCTTTTTGTACATCTGTTTAATACCAGCGCAACAGCAGTTTTATGCGAATGTTAATAGTCTATCGCGGCTATGTTCGCATCCTGATGCAAATTTATATACCCGTTTTGTTCCAAAGCATGCCTACACTGGCATGGCACATACAAGCCTAAACCTGCACATATGCACAACAATTTCAACCACAAAAATAAATATATTTACACATTATTGCTTTGATCTCTCTCTCTCTCTCTCTCTCTCTCTCTCTCTCTCTCTCTCTCTCTCTCTCTCTATCGTGAGCGCACAATCACACACAAATACACTAAAACAAAGTCACACACACACACACACGCGCGCGCGCGCGCGCGCAGCTAAGAATACATACATAGACACCAAGTTAACAGCTTGTGATTGCAAGCGTATGATTCACCACACACGCATCAGAAAATAAGAAAAAGACCAAATACATATCACCTACGGGACGACCCCCATCCCTCCCCCCCAAAAAAAAGACCCCCCACCAATAAACTCAACACGTCCATTAAAATGTCAGTAACCCCGACACTACTTTATTATTTTTAAAAGATCGTGGTGAAAATTCTATGAAAATTTAGAACAGTGTGCTTTTTCAAGATACCTTGAACATTCCAGAAACATGCCTGTTTTCAAAGCAACCAACTTTGAGAAAAAACACCATTTATTGAGGCGGGACAAAGCTTTGCAATTTTAAAGATAGAAATAGTGATGCATTCTTGAATAAATGTTGATTTGCTTACAAGTGCACAGACCTACTTTTATTTGTTTCACTATTTGCAATTTCAATGTTGCCGGTTACAAAAAATCTAATTCACGAAAAAAGCTTCAGAAAGGGGCTGCTTAGGTGGAGATATGGCCCTTAGCACTTGACAGCGTGTGTGTGTGTGTGTGTGTGTGTGTGTGTGTGTGGTGTGTGTGTGTGTGTGTGTGTCATTCCATTTGAAGGCATTTTGTATGCTCTCTCTCTCTCTCTCTCTCTCTCTCTCTCTCTCTCTCTCTCTCGCATGCGAGCGTCAGAAATAAATTCTGCCATCCCTTTAATGAAGGATAAAAGAAATATAAAAAACCCAGGGCAGTTATCTCCCGTACGACCACCTGAGGAGCGCATTCAGGGAACACGATGGGACAGCCTTGGGTTTCAACGCTGAGATGAGAACAGACACTGGTATTTGGGGCAGTATAGTCTGCAGACACTGGAATTATGTGTGTGTGTGAAAGCTGTTATACACTAAAATGAAGACTCTTTTTGTGATCAAAGTGGGTTCTTATTGAAATGGGTTATTTCTGGAAACCGTCCTAGGCATCTTCGCTCTTTTATGCATTGAATCTTTTTCTTTTTTTTAAATCGTGAAAAAAGCCAACAGCAACAGAGTTAAAGCATGGTTATTAGATTTCCCAAGAACAGATTTGTGGTTCTGGTTCGGGTTATGTACTTTGAAGGAACCATGGTGGGTGGTATTTTTTTTTGGGGTGTGTGTGGGGGGGGGTGGGGGTGGGGGTAGGGGGTGGGTGTCATCCTACATACTACGTACGCTAATAAGCATTACTACCAAAGCAAGAATTATAAAAAAAAACAATCAACAAGAAAAAAAACCCAGGAATTTATTGCTTCACACACTGGTCAAGATCGACGACGATGGTGATGACGACGACCATGTTGATAAAGAGGCTGATGATGATAATGACGACAACAACGATGATGTTGATGATGATGATGATAAAGATGATGCTGACAACAATGACATTAATAACGACAGTGGCGACGTTGATGACAAGACCAAACCAGATCATAATCAGCATGTTCTTTGCTCCTGCTTTTCTTTACTGGATACAGTGGAACCTCCTTTATAAGACCTTCAAAATCATCCAAAATGAGGTCTTATAAGGGAGGTCATTGTAATACTTACAAAGAAGGGCAATGTCGCAGAGAAGTAGGTCTTATATGAGAGGGAGTCTTATAATGGGAGGTCTTATAAGGGAGGTTCCACTGTATACTGTTTGTTTCCCATTTGATCAAACTTGACGACAGAGCTGAGCACATGGCACAGAACGTGCCTGTGTTGGACCGAGGAATCCTGTCTGATGCCCGAAGCCTGATCGAACAATAGCCCGACGGCATTGTCTAACATGGAGATTGGCTTATTGAGTTAAATTCTATGATCACCTATACACAACGGTACCACATAGAGACCTCGTTAACAATGATACCCCCCACACAAAAAACACAACCCCCCCCCCCCCACCCAATAACAAACACATTAAAAAAAAAGACAAAGAAAGGGGGAAAAAAGTTTAAAATAATCTGGACAGAGATTGATGATATATTTGTCGAGAAAATGGGTTGTGAGCGAGATGAGAGAGAGAGAGAGAGAGAGAGAGAGAGAGAGAGAGAGAGAGAGAGAGAGAGAGAGAGAGAGAGAGAGAGAGAGAGAGAGAGGAGAGAGGTTTTGGTGCAACTTAGCACATCAGATGAAAACCTGTACCAAGGTTAATATACACCCATTCTAAATATTGCTTAAAAGCAAACAAACAGTACAAAATCTGTTCTAATTTAGTGAGCACAAAGGTATCACACCTTATGTCACACACACACACACACACACACACACACACACGCGCACACGCACACACAGAGACAGAACAAAGATAATTTTGACTTGACTTAACCTGACACACTCACACGTGCACAATGAACGCTTACAGTTTTCTATAGTACAAAGAAACAAAGGCATCACATGAAAGCACAACCCAATCCAGAAAGTAGACAATACACTCTGACAACACCCTCTCCCAACCCCCCCCCCCCCGCAAAAAAAACAACCCAACCCAACACCCCCCCAAAACCAACCAACAAGCAAGCAAACAAAGAGGCAAACAAAACGATCTAAAAAAAAGCACACAAACTTGCTCGCAACATAGTGTAATATGAACAGAAATCAACAAACCCCTAATACAATTTCAGAGGATTGAACTTAAATAAACCAACCAACCAACAAACCAACCAGCAGAAACCAACAAACATCAACAACAAGAGTGTAAGGTATAGGTAGTATGAAGACATCAGGAGTTTAGCAGTTTAGGGGAAGGTCACGTAGAGTAAATCCCTTGAGAGTCAAAACGGACTATCTCTAGATAGTCCACTGACTTATTATGAAACCTGTTGAAAGGACTTAATATTTGGAGTCTTTTAATACAAGTAACTGGTTTTTCGCAATAAGTTCGATAGTAAGTCAAAGGAATTTAATTTGGGGATAGTCCGTTTTGACTCTGAGGTATTGATGTACATCGGGGGATGGTAGCATAGCATTCGTTTGATGGCGTGAAGAGGGTGAAGTGAAGCTTCTGAAGTTGAGTGTGTTTGTTCCAGCCTGGTGCACAGACATCAAGAGAACGGTGTCACGTGGTTTTTTTCTCCATACACGATACATCTCTGTGCACGACGTGGGTTTTTTGTTGTTGGTCACACCAAAGAACATCATCAAACATATAGTATGCATATCATTAATATATGTTTTGTTAAATGAACACTGTACACATCGTTTAAAAGAAAGTGTACAAGCACGCTTGAGAAATAATTACACAGTGAATGTTGTTTCCGGTTATGCATAGGTGAAGACGGGGTAAAAAGCCCATGGGCTGGTAAGAAGCCCATGCCAATTATCTCATGAAATAAAGCAAATTTCAGTCAAATTAGCCCATAAGACGAATGTTAACACTCGTCTCATGGGCAAAATGTGACTGAAATTTGCTTTATTTCATGAGATAATTGGCATGGGCTTCTTACCCGCCCATGGGCTTTTTTACCCCGTCTTACCCTATTACCTCGGTGTGATCCTGTAATGCTCCAGTTATTGATTTTGTTACAGTGTCACAATGATTTATACAGAGAGAGAGAGAGCACATATGGGACATCAGTAGATATAAAGATGGTGGGAACGATCCTGGAGGCAATGCCCGGAGGCAGTGCAACACCAGTAAAGTCCCGAATGTTTAACAATACAGATATGTACTGTATTCAAAATTAAAGAGAGAGAGAGAGAGAGAGAGAGAGAGAGAGAGAGAGAGAGAGAGAGAGAGAGAGAGAGAGAGAGAGAGAGAGAGAGAGAGAGAGAGAGAGAGAGAGAGAGAGAGAGCAGAACGGAACCACACAGAGATATCAATGACGTCAAAACCTCACAAAACCTCAGAACGGAACCACACAGATATCAATGACGTCAAAACCTCACAAAACCTCAGAACGGAACCACACAGAGATATCAATGACGTCAAAACCTCACAAAACCTCAGTATTTTTTTGTCTTTTCTTACACGCTGTTCAATCAAGGGCCCATACATTTTTGCACTCTAAGCGCACTCTTATCTTCAACGTTTTCGGATGCAAACCTAACGGTCATATCAGTGTTGATGAGGATACATATTCACGACAAGGAGACATGTAATTACACCGGCTCAACCCTACAACAGGAAAGGCTATCTATGCTGCTGGTTCCACCACCACGTTTGTGATGTGATGTAGGCCTAAAGTTGGTTTTGTTCGCATAACAAATCTTTTACACTTCGTACCATACTCAAAAGTAGGCTATTTTGATTCATTCGACGGAATGGACTATGATAATGATCATGATTTTTTTAATATAATTATTTACGGATGATTGCTCAATTCTCCTCAAATGTATTCTACCGAAACTGCCATCGTATGAAATGTTTTCGTTTTTTGTTACGTCGCGCGTCATTACCTTACACTGTAGCTAAGAACAACCCATTCACATATCACTGCTATCGTTTCACCAGGTAAACCCGGGTGATCAAAACAACGCGTTCAACAGACCCAAGCAACTAGCAGTTGATAGTTACCTACAGAGAAAGCGAGAATCTTTGGTACCTGATTCCACGCGCTGATCTAACGTCAGTAAGCATATGAGGTGGGAACTAATCATGATGGAAGTTAACCAACTGAGTAACTATTAAAAAAAATCAAAAAAAATCCAACCTTTGTTCTCTGCTGAATCCTAGGGTTGGCCTACATCGGGGAAGTCAAAATGCTGACCAGCACTGCATCGCGAAACTTAATCCCTCCACACTAGTAATCCTTATGGCATGCCCAGACTTACAGTCACCAATATTCCAGGCCTGTGAGACAGCACAGAATAACTCATCCACTCTAAAGTGCGTCCTAAATGATTACATCGTTTGCACGAGCTCGTCTTTTCGCACCATAGACGATGGTGGGAACGAGCGAGCAATGACCATTCTACTTATTGCTGATTGATACGTACATGGCTTACAACTTCTTCCTAAAAACAACTAGAAGCTGCAGACACCATGATATAAGATCCATGAGATCAAAGGATCGAATCCTGCTTGAAACAATATCAGGATTATCTCTTCTCTTCGACCAACATGCACACATCTAGGCCCATACTTCCGTTCAATTCTGTACAAGCCTACACGTAGAAGAAAACCCAGGTCCAGACTTCAGAGATTCGGTCACTCTTGACACATAGGTAATGTTTACGCGCATTTCCTTCAAAAACAAAATCTGCCGAGCAGACAATGCGCAAAATAAAACAAGTAAATGAAGGTGATAATAAACTCTAATGAACATTGACACCCATTAACGAAGATGGTAGATGTAGAAACATTATGTAACCCTAGAATGCGACAAACCTTTCATGGATACAAAAGTTGTAACATTGACTATTTTTTATACTTATTGAGGCGATAGCTCACATTTTTCGTTTTAATTCAACTCCAGGAGGCTTATAAGGAAATCACCTATGACCAGTTGGTTTTGTGCATGTAACTTTAGCCAAAAAGGATGACTGACAATTCTGTGACGTTTACTAACTTGATGACAACAGACTCCCACATATTATAGTCACACTCCAAAAAACCCCAATCACAGACCCATGTACCTGAAGTTCTCTACAGTGTGTATGATACATTGAACTACACAAGACGACCCATATTAATTGTTAGTAACAATAGATCGGAAGGCCTTTCACAGTTATCATAATAATAACAACACACACATTAAATAATCATCAGATCATTATACAGAAGAACGCATAATAAATTATCGGAACAAAATCTAGAGATACAATAAGTTAAGACATCATTATTCCCCACCCCAGCTCAACATTTCAGTTTGCATAGATAGTAAAAGTGGTGTGTTTCAGTGGTACTCCACACTCGGTGAATGGAATTTATACAGTTTTTGTTTTTTTACAAAATATTTTAATCACGCGTGCAACACTCAGCATCACACAGAAAGAGCTGCACACAATACTCATACATACACAAAAGGATAACATAGTATAGTTACAAAACACTCTTTGAAAGCACTGACTAACAAACAACAAAGGGCAAGCCAGGTCCTAAAATAATTTGACCACTGATTTGAGATGCTATCATACACGAATATTTATCAAACTGTATTCTAAAAAAACACCCAAACACAATTTGAAAAGCATACCCCCATACTCCATGAAAAGAAACACAGAGGACAGGAGGTGGTGAATTGGGTCCCTAATGCTAAACGAAACGGACTTTCAAAATATGCAGGGTTATATTATTAGAGTGCCTTTCACAACTATTATTTTCTTCACCCACAAGTTGTTATATTATTATGCTCAGAGATGTCAGTGAACATGATAACGAAGACGCATTAATATAATTATAATAATAATAATAAAGCACGGTGTGGAATTTTTTTTCACGACAGCAACTTAAAATGACCATGATGAGTTTGCACTGGTAGAGTGACCTGCCTGCAGTGAATAACCATACTATACACTTTTCTGCTGAACTGAATGTGACGGTGCGTCAGTGCACATGGGAGAAGAGGGGTGGGTGGGGGGGGGGTAGTAGCTGTAGTAGTAGTAGTAGTAGTAGCTGTAGCAGCAGCAGCAGCAGCAGCAGTAGTAGTAGTAGTAGTAGTAGTAGTAGTAGTAGTAGTAGTAGTAGTAGTAGTAGTAGTAGTAGTAGTAGGGGCTGTGCACATTAGATCCGCATTCAGCAAGTTTCGTACGGAAACCCCCATTCGCTTATATTATAAGAAATAAGCGGATGAGATTGCGGATTGAGTTTCCGTGTCCGCTTATTTCTGGTATAAGTGAATGGGGTTTCCGTACGGAACTCGCGGATTGCAGATAATATATTATGATGTGCACAGGTCTTTAGAATTAATACCGGGTAGTTGCTGTAGTAGTAGTAGTAGTAGTAGTAGTAGTAGTAGTAAAAGTAGAAGTAGTAGTATATGACGGTTGTAGTAGTAGTAGTAGTAGAAGTAGTAGTAGTAGTAGTAGTAGTATCTGACGGTTGTAGTAGCAGCAGCAGTAGTAGTAGTCATAGTAGTAGTAGTAGTAGTAGTAGTAGTGGTAGTGTTTCTTTTTACGCACAGACATAGACGCACACACTCACACATAGACAGACACACACACACACACACACAAATTTGACACATATATTTATATATTTCTGTTTCTTTTTACACACACGCACACACACACCCCCCCCCCCCCCCCCCACACGACCACGTTGACTATTAATATTACACACTCCACTTCCTTCAATTCATCAAAAATGCTTTTAGCAGTCAAAATACAGTCTGCATTGAAATAATAAAAATGGACACTAACCACACATACAAATTAACAGACAATAATGCTTCTCGACAGACACACAAATGTGATAATATAACGAATGCTTATTAACTTATTAACTCCAAGGTATGTATATATGTAGATAAAGAAACTTACATAGGCCTTACATGAGATGTAGCAGCATTACATTCAGAACACAGACACAGAGACACACGCAAACACATTTCTGCTTTAAAGGAATAGAACTTAAGAATGCACATGCTTAAGGCTATGTAGTAACAAACAAAACGGACACATACGACTGCGCACATAAACACGCTCATAAACCAAGGCGAAAGTACACAAAAAGAAACACATTCTGTAGACACACAAACTGCTCCCAAGTGTGTTCGCATATATATCTCTTTCTCTTTCACACTCACACACATACACACACACGCACGCACGTACACACACGTACGTACATACATACACACACACACACACATACACACACACGCACACACACACACACACACACACGCCCTTTAAACACAAATCGCACACGTAGGTGCGTATAAATATACTGACATTAACACACATGTATACATATAAACACCCATTCACACGCGCGCACATACACACACACACGCGCGCACATACACACACACACACACGCACATACACACACATATCTATAGAGACATGTAACTTGGCTTTACGATAGATGGGGCATGGACTTGTACAAGTTGGTACACTCCAGGTCAGTATGCATTCACACACACACACACACACACACACACACACACACACACACAGAGAGTGTAACCTGGCTTTACGATAGATGGGGCATGGACTTGTACAAGTTGGTACACTCCAGGTCAGTATGCATTCACACACACACACACACACACACACACACACACACGCACACACACACACACACGCACACGTACACACGCGCGCACACGCACACACACACACACTGAAACAAGCGGTTGGGCACGTTCCTATCACTGGTTGCGTGTGTAGTCCGTACAAGAGAGGGGAGGCTGTTCCGTCCACTTTGTGACGAAACGTGCATCACATCATTAGTATTGTAAGTGTTCGTCAAGACACCGGCAAGATCATGTCGAGATGACACCCATCACCAGGAAGACACTAGTGACCTCTTTGTGGTTTGCTAACAACCTCGAGAACCTTAAGGTGCATCATTATAAAAACCTCTCACGAGACTCATGGAATATCACGATGATACCCGAGATAACGCTACACGATCACGCAAGAAGACCGACCCCCCACCCCCTCCACTAACTACTCATCACTGCCTAAAAGTTAACACACCAGATGACCACGAAACATTTCGGTATGCTCGTACCATATTCCATAATTACCGACAAAACGTTTCACTAATGATTCCAGCAACCTTCTAGCCATCCTGGATTCTTATAAGTGACCTAAAACATGCCCCAGCACATCTGATATTAGGGGGAAAAGTCAGCCCCCACCCCCCACCCCCAACAACAAAAAACAACAAAAACAAACAAACAAAAACCGAACGATAATCCTGAGACACCATCAAAAGACACCACGAACAAACTTGCTAGAGAATCCAAGTAATCAAATATTATTAAAAAAATACACCCTTCCACCCCACCCAGCCCCCTCCGACTTACCCTCGAGCCTAAAGACAACTACAAGAAACCTTTAACAAAACAGATCATTAACACAGTTTAAAAAAGACCTGCGGATATTGCAAGAAACTCAACAGGTTAGGCCTTCATCATAATGTCAGACAGATTATCTTCACAAAGAATGAGATAACCCCATGAAAACTCAACCCTGTTGATTTTTATATTTCAAACAAGGGTTACCCTTGACTGCCAGAGAAAATTAAAGAAAACAACATTGGGCAAATCATGCCATAAAAAAAGACAACTGATAGAGCCAATCTAGCAAAATGGTCTGGGGATATAACTCTCTTGACTGTGTTAGAGGAGCAAAAGCCAGCATATCAGGGTTATTCCTCTTCATCTGATGACATCATCAGGTCAATATGTAATACGTTGGTGGCAGTAAAGTCATTAACTGGGGACCCAAAAAAGACACTGATTTGTATTTATTCTAATCTTACATCCCGCCAAACCATGAACCTGTTTTGAGAATAAGATGATATCACTGTAAGTTTCTATCCTTAAGTTACCCCCCCCCCTTTCCAGCGCTTTACTTAAGCAAATCTATGAAGACTATGTACCATTGAAGCCTTGTATTTCGGGGAGACCATTGCCCCTCGTTCCTGAACGACTTCCCCGGAACCACAAATAAGGTATAATCATGATCAAGTTTGTTCCAAGGTATTCTTGACGCACTCAGTGTTCTAATCTCTGACAAACTGACCGTGCTGCAAACACCGTAAGAACAGTAGGTGTATTTGGGATCCAGCCCGCAGAGCTAGAATAGTCATTGAATCGCAGCATCACCGCATCACTCGGTCTATATTACATCACACCCCGGAAGTCTCATCCTTTATGTTCCGATCCCTGGACTCCTCCTTTCTACTAAGTTTCCGGTCACCAGGGTCAGACTCGACATCATTGTTTGGACACCTACGCTGACTGCCCCATCGTCAGCAGAGGCATCAGGACGCACAGAGACGTGATGATGGCGATGATGTAAACGACGAAAAAGATCCGGTCGAAAACCAGCCCGGCAGCCTTCCACTCGCGCACCATGCGGTCCCGGCGGTCCTTCTCGCTGAGGCGGTCCCTGTAGCACTTGACGAAGTCCATGAGCTCCGTCAGGTGGTAGTTGATGAGCGCCAGCTGGTTCATCTGCTCCTCCCCGCCGCTGCTGCCGCTCCCTGGCCGGTTGACGGTCACCATGACCTCGGTGGAGGCCTGAGACTCCCCTCCTCCTCCTCCTCCTCCCCCCGTCCATTTGTTGGCCCCGCTCCCCCCTCCGCCGCCGCTCCCGTTTCCCCGGTTGTCGCCGTTGACGCCGAGGAAGCGCGTGCACTCTTGCTGGTGGAACCTCTTGCCGAGTCCTCCCCGGCCGCCCTCGCCGCCTGTGCCCGCCCTGCTGGGCTGGTCCTTGAGCTCCCTGTAGGGCCGCACCAGGTTGTCCATGCACAGCAGCCCGCCGAAGAACCCGAAGAGAACCTGCAACGTGAATCAAGCTCTTGAAGTTCATCAACACACCATTTTCATGTGAGGAGAAATAATGTTATGGCTTATGTTTTCCTTCAGGTATAATGGCACTAAATCCAGCAGGCTCTGCGCCAGCCTTCAGTGAGTGCTGCAGCCTTCAGGATAGATCAGTAACCTTAAGTTAAGGGGCCATCCCTGACGCCAGATGGCCTGGAGCTTTCTTGAGAATGGATCTCTTGCCCAAGGTAGGCCTGTCAGCATTATACTCTCAGCTTGAGGCAGTGGGTGAATGTCTCGTGCCTCCATACGGGGAGTTGGACGACCCCGCCCCCTCCCCGAGAGTATACTGGCGGTGGGGGTGTCTTAAGTACAAATAGTTCCTCCACCTTGTTGAAGTTCTGTGCTTCTAATCTGCCACTCTCCTTGACTCCGCTTTTTTTTCTCTTCTTACCATCATCTACTATTTTTCTGACAAATTGGCCCATTCTTCTGCCTTCTTTTTTTCCTTCTCTCAAAACAATCTTTCAAATAATTTACTCCTTTGAGCTCCTCCGAAATCGGAAGGTGTCGACTGAATGCAAACGGGGGGAGACCAGTGGAGCTCTGAAAACAGGACACATACGTACCTTGCCCATCATGGCCGTATGGCCTGGGATCACAGAAGAAAACATACTCTCAGATTAACCCTTTCGCCGCGAGCCATTTTTCAGTAAAAAATGTCCATTAAACTTACTTGGGTAGAGAAAAGAAATCGTCTGCAATATTGGGAATTCCTCTATGACATGTATTTAAGTACGTCCTATCCTTACCTGCCACCATTATGAAAATAGGCTCTTTGCATAACAGAGCCTGGTTTGAGGCCTTTTCTTGACATGGGTGTTAAATCATTGTGGTGCTAAAATGCAACATTGGCGGTGAAAGGGTTAAAGGTGGACCCTGACGGATGAGTTTTTGCAAGAAACACGTCGAGATCACCAGAAAGACAGTCTTTTCAAGGATCGAAACACTCACTTTGCTCTGGTTTCCTAGAAATTAAACCGTCAAAACGGCGATTCCTCCTTGGCGGAGATGCCGGAGAGAGTAGCCATTTTAGATGGGGTGGGTGGAGGAGGTCACTCATTGTGTTTGAAGCGTTTTCTTTCTTTGTAGTGCAGTAAAAAAAAAAAGGAGCTATGTTCTTTGTTGTGAGCGAAACTCCTTTAGATAAACTAATTATAAAATGTAAAAATAAATAAATAAAAAGGCTTGTATTGCGAAAATTTCGTGCAAACTATTTGGCGGCCATTAGAAAAGAGACGACACACACCTTCTCTTTGGGTGAAAGAATTTGACTTCCAGCACCTCCGCCAAGGAGGAATCTCCGATTCGACTTCTAGGAAACCAGAGTAAAGTGAGTGTTGCAATCTCTGTAAATGGTGTTTTCATGGTGATCTCGACGTGTTTCTTACAAAAACTCATCCGTCAGGGTCCACCTTTAAGTTTCTAGGACACAAGTCGGCCGCTTGTGCTGTTTGGAGTGTACTGGAACAGAAGGACAAGACTGAGAAGCGTAGTAGTACATGCACGCACCTTCTTGAAGACCTGCGGCACCGGGCGGCGCGCGCCGTAGAAGGACATGTAGACCACGAAGGCGTTGAGGAAGGAAGACAGCGTGATGAGGATCATGTTCAGACAGTAGTACGTCCCTGCAACCACAAGAAAACGAGGTGTGAGGGGCTTAGTAGGTGGTGTCCTGAACAGGCTCCGCTGAACTCCACCGAGGTGACTCAGCAGCAGTGCAGTGTCTCCTCGGTTGGTTGCCTCCTGACGGCCTAATATAGATTCGCTCCACTTGGACTGCTGGTCTCGGATTCTGCGATCTGAACAAGCCGGGGGTGTAGATGCGAATTAGGATTTGGAATGAGCGGCGTGGGAGCAACGCCACTGTACGACCCAGAAGATGGGACAGCAAAAAAAAAAGAAAAGAAAAAAGAAAGAACAAGTGCAACGCCGGGCGGCTGCAAAGTCCCCTCGCAGCATCGCCGAGGTACTCCGAAATCGGAATGTGTCGGCTGTACACATA
>JAGGCT020000965.1:22500-25000 GCA_017654935.2 Phymorhynchus buccinoides
GGTTGTCTGTTTCTTCCAACGCCCCTCTGGAGTTGTCTTTACCTCTCCTTCTCTCTGTTTTAGTCTCTTTCTGTGCGTCTTGACTCTATGTCGGTCTGTCTGTCGGTATTTTATCTGCCAGTCTGTTTCTGTGTGTCTGTATCGGTCTGTCTGTCTGGTTCCCTGTCAGTCTGCCCGTTTGTCTATTGAGTATTTTCTTTAATGATGTGTGTATGTGTGTACACAGGATGTAGGTACGTGTATGTGTGTGATGTGTGCATAAAGGACGTAGGTACGTGTATGTGCAGAAGGGAACGTGTGTGCGTGATTGCGTGCGAACGCACGCGCGCGTGTATAATATTGACGATGTGTGTGCATGTACACATGCATATGCTATGTATCTATAACTGTGGATATGTGTTTACGTGTATATGTACAATCACACACGCACATGTCTGTGCTTTGCGTGTGTTTGTGCCAATCACGTGTGCGCTTCTCTCTCTGTGAGAGTGCGTACGCGACCGAATGCTCTCTCTCTCTCTGTATGTATGTATGTATGTGTGTGTGTGTGTGTGTGTGTGTGTGTGTGTGTGTGTGTGTGTGTGTGTGTGTGTGTGTGTGTGTGTGTGTGTGTGTGTGTGTGTGTGTGTGTGTGTGTGTGTATGTGTGTGTGTGTGTGTGTGTGTGTGTGTGTGTGTGTGTGCGTGTGCGTGCGTGCGTGTGCGTGCGTGCGTGTGCGTGCGTGTGCGTGTGTGCGTGCGTGCGTGTGCGTGCATATGATTATCGAATTAAAGCAGGTTAAAAAACACCACATAAACAAACAGTGGCTGATGCAGAAAAAAGAGCAAAGACAACAGGCTGAAATTGAAAATGTCATGAACTGTCTCTCCTCTCTTCTCACACATTTTAGGAAACAGAACTCAGAAAGAACTAGCTGATAGATTAGCCAAAGAAGGTGCTAGGAGAAAACTTTCGGACACTTCACTAAGACTAAAAAAACATGAAATAAATTAAATTTTAGAAAATTGTATGTATAAAGAGAAACTTACTTCAAAATCTGAAATATTGTCATGTTCAAGATCTTTGTCTAGCCTGATTTACAAAATTCGATTACATTCATGGAAGACCAAATTTTCTAAAGATGTAGAATGCGCTTGTGGTCACCCACTATCAGTTCAACACATTCTTTTCGAATGTCCATTTTTAACATCGCTAAACACCTTGTCTGGGATTCAAGTAGCAAATATAGGAACTTTACAAGATGTAGTTTACAGCCATGAAATGATCAAAATAGCTTCTGTCATATCCAGCTCTGGAATTGCAAAATTACTATAATTGATACGTTAGTTAATATTAATGTTCTTTTCTTTGCCCCAAATCCTTTTTTTCCCCCCCCTTCCCCCATCACGGACATACTCTCTCTCTCTCTCTCTCTCTCTCTCTCTCTCTCTCTCTCTCTCTCACTCCTCTCTCTCTCTCTCTCTCTCTCTCTCACACACACACACACACACACTAATACACACACACACACATACACACACACACACACATACACACACACACACTCTTTTCACCTCATTTTAATTCAATATTTGTTTATGTCTGTTTTGTTTTTGTTTAATTAATGTATTTATTTAAGTCTAATATCACCATTGTTGTGAACAGACTTTAAATTAAATTAATCAATCAAATCAATCAACTCAGAAAGGAACTGTGGCCTTTATTTTCAACTCTCTGTCTCCGTCTCCGTCTCATTATGCGCCTTTTTCATCTGTCTGTCCCTCTGTCTCTCTCTCTCTCTTGTGGACTATTTTAATCCCGAAGGACTCTTCCCAGAGCCATCATCTGTGTCTGATTGTCCTTCTTTTTCTTGCCCGCTCCCTCCCCACCCCCTCACCCACCCACCCTGATTCTCCCCCTCTCTCTCGTTCTTGTCTTATTGACCCAATTTGATCTTCGCACTCTCTCCGTCGTCTCTTTCTCTTGTTCGTTCGTCATCTTCTCTTTCTCAAATTGGTTATTTTCTCTTTCTCTTGTTTCTTTGTTATCTTCTATATTTGTTATCGTCTCTTTCTCTTGTTTGTTCGTTGTCTTCTCTTTCTCTTGTTTGTTTGTTATCTTCTCTTTCTCAAATTTGTTATCTTCTCCTTCTCTTGTTTCTTTGTTATCTTCTCTTTCACTTGTTTGTTCGTTACCTTCTCTTTCTCAAATTTGTGATCTTCTCTTTCACTTGTTTGTTCGTTATCTTCTCTTTCTCTTGTTTCTTTGTTATCTTCTCTTTGTCTTGTTTCTTTGTTATCGTCTCTTTCTCTTGTTTGTTCGTTATCTTCTCTTTCTCTTGTTTCTTTGTTATCTTCTCTTTCTCTTGCTACCTTTTCCTTCTAAAATTTGTGATCTTCTCTTTCTCTTGTTATCTTCTCTTTCTCAAATTTGTGACCTTCTCTTTCTCTTCTTTGTACGTTATCTTCTCTTTCTCAAATTTGTGAACTTCTCTTTCTCTTGTTTGTACGTCATCTTCTCT
>JAGGCT020000966.1:0-25000 GCA_017654935.2 Phymorhynchus buccinoides
GTTGATGGAGGACGCTCTATATATGCAACAACTGAAGAAGAAGAAGAAACTGTGCCATTAAAGAATGGCAAATTAAATTTAATGGACAGAAATGTAAAGTGTTACATATTGGTAAAAATAACCCTAACTTTTGTTATACAATCGATGGTTGTGAATTAGAAGCTTCTGAAGTGGAAAAAGACCTGGGAGTTATGGTGGATAATAAGTTAAATTTTGACCAGCACATCACTGAAGCTATTAAAAAGGCAAATAAAATCTCTGGTATGATTTCTCATTTCATTCAGCACAAAACTAAAGATATTATGGTGCCCTTGTTCAAATCATTGGTGAGACCAATAGTAGAATATGGTCATGTGATTTGGTCTCCATCATTAAAGAAACATATTAATGCTATCGAAAATGTCCAAATGCGATTCACTAAACAAATTATCAACATGAGTAATATGAGCTATGAGGAAAGACTAAAACTTCTTAATCTACCTAGCCTAGAGGATAGAACTTAGAAGAGCACGGGGAGATCTATATCTATATGATTGAAACTTTTAAGATCTTAAATGGATATTATAATACTAGAACTACAAACACACTTTTTTCTCTTAGTAACTCTACCACTAGAGGACACTCCTTAAAACTAACAAAATCATTAGTTCATACTAATATTTATGCACATTTTTTCACAAACAGGGTTATTAACAATTGGAATTCTCTACCAAATGATACTGCAACGGCAGGAACACTCAATGGTTTTAAAAACAAATTAGATAATTTTTGGGAAGATTATTGCTTCCATACTAACATAAGTATTCAGTAATAATTAGTATGCAGATCAGTTTGCTTGTTTTCACTGTATGTTGTACTCTTTTTAAAAAAAATTAAAAAAGTTTTAAATTGTGTTTCCTTACAAACTAAAAGGAAATAGCAGGCTAAAGGCTATTTAAAAGCCTATATGCCGTATATTTATGATATGATTTAATTTAATTTTTGTTTTAATCCATTTTCACTAATTTGAAAATTCACTGACATTTTAATTTCAGTAGTCCTGTGTCACAGTATGTGTGTGACCGTGTGTTCATTTCAAATCTGATGAATCTAGAATGTATGGTATATAATACAGTGATCGCGCTAGGAATTTTGAAAACTTATGATTCTTATCCCATCAGAGACAATGCCTGCTGTGGGTTTCACTGGTTTTTGTTTCACACACACACAAGAATATTTATATTGCATGCATGTGTGTGTGTGTGTGTATTCGTTTGTGTGTTATGCGTAGATGCATGTTTTTATGTCTTTGAGTATGTCACAGCGTGAGGGTGAGGGTGGGTATGCAGAGCACGTCTGAGTATGTTTGATATGACTGTAATTTTGTATGTGGAGCGATTCTTAGTTTTTGTAAAGCGCCATGAGTAGTACACCTAGAACACGTGCTATCTAAATATTCTTTATTATTTTATAAATGTGGATATTCCTGGGGGTGGTCGGGAGGGAGGGAGTGGAAATATATACTGTGCAGGAGACTACAGTGCATGATTGTGTGCATGTGCATGATGCATGATGAGTGTGTGCGTGTGCATGCACATGTTTGTGTCACAAAAAAACAGAAGCGATGTTTCTGTTACTGTGTAAGCCACTCTTTAAATAACACAAACTCATGTTATTTTTCAGAAAGCAGAAAGCGGTCGCATCACAGAGAGTCCTCTTCCTCCTCAGACTCGTCGGATTCCAGCGACTCGTCTTCTGACTCTGACGTCATCAGCCGCAAGCGTCGGCACCACAGCCCCGACAGACACAGGTCCAACAAGACGAAGAAGCAACGCCGCAGTAGAGACACCTCTTCTGATAGCAGTGACAGCGACAGCGACAGCGATAGCACATCAAGCAGCTCATCTTCAGGTAAACCAGCACCTCTATTTAGCACTTATTCCTTGTAGCATTACGTATCCTGAGATTCCATTTAGGAAAGTTGCGTCCGTAAGATTCAGCAAAATATATCCCCCTAAGACCGACAACGGTAAATATCTAGCCTGCCTGACTACTGACAAAACCAGTAAAACACAAATAATGTTACATGCACAAATACAGTGGATCCTCCCTAATACGACCTCAAAACATCATCCAAAATGAAGTCTTATTTAATTTTAAGGGAGGGGTCTTATAAGGAAGGTCATTTTAATACTTACAAAGAAGGGCAATGTCTCAGAGAAGCAGGTCTTATATGGGAGGGAGTCTTATAATGGGAGGTCTTATAAGGGAGGTTCCACTGTATAAGATTTATTTTGTTAATATGCAATCAGTAACTTGATGCATAGTGCCATTTTCCTAATAAAATCCTTGTTGGCTCCAGTCAGCTAGTACTGTGAATGTATCCACGCATATCGACTGTGTTTAAAGACCCTGCAAGTCACGTGTCCAAATCACGGTTTTCACGTGTTTTCCCTCTTATAGATGGTAAGGAATCTTAAGAAATCTTCCTAGCATAAGAGGGAATGTGACACGTGACGTGCGGGGTCTTTAATACACAGAATTTATGGCTAGTTTCAGTCTGTTGATATGATTATGAGGTGCAAGTTCTTGCTTAACTCGTCCCTCACCGGCAAGGAATATTACTGGATCTGTTACTCTGTATCACTTTTTGTTGCTTAATGATGAATTTGGGTTGTGAATTTTATATGCCTTTATTCTTCATAAAACAACCTGTCTGTTGCAGACCACCGTCGTAAAAAGAAGAAAAAGCATTCTCACAAGAAGGACAAGAAACACAAACATAAGGTAGCATTGCTGGGCTTTTTGTCCATTTTTGTTCTATCATTTATAAATTAGAAAAGAAAGAACAAATGACCAGTATGTTCAACCTTTTTTTACTGGTGTTTATTTTCTCTTGCATTGTGACTTTTTTTTATGACTTATTTGTTCAATATGAACCAACAAAACTGGCAGTTTTCAGGTTGAAAATATTAGATTTCAATTTGGCAATGGCAAACACAGAATCGAATGAAAATTAAACAAGGGCATCGCCGAACGGCAGCAACGCATTGTGACAATGCAAACCCGGCCAGAGTTATGTCCTCTCCGCCCCCCACCCCCCAATAAACACACCACTTTCCACCCTTACAGAACGCATAAAATACATAGCCCAAAATTTGAAGCGATTCTGTTCAGTAGTTCACGAGATACAGCTGAACTTTTATGCAAACTTCCTTGCACCATGTTCTCTCCCCCCACCCCCCCCCCACCCCCCAATAAACACACCACTTTCCACCCTTACAGAACGCATAAAATACATAGCCCAAAATTTGAAGCGATTCTGTTCAGTAGTTCACGAGATACAGCTGAACTTTTATGCAAACTTCCTTGCACCATGGTACACCACCACACAAAATTTGAAGCGATTCTGTTCACCAGTTCACGAGATAAAGCTGGGGGAAAATTACATAGCCCAAAGAAGGAAATTTTGGTTTTCAAGGTCAAATTTCAAGGTCAAGGTCAGCACGGTGTTGATTAACGAAGGGAAGCTTCCTTTTCAAGCTGTCTACCCCTCTGCCAATTTTAATCAAAATCCAAACAGTAGTTTTTAAGATAATTGATACACAGACACACACACACACAGACACACAAACCGATCGCAATACCTCGGCCTCTGGCCGGGTAAAGATAAATTAATTTTTCTGCTTGTTCTCAGGTTTATGGTTTTTCTCTCTAATTTATTTTAGTAGTCTTTTTGTTTTTAATCTTTAGCTCCTATGGTTTTCAACATAAAATGTGCTTCACTTTATAAATTTGCATTGTTTTATTTATAGCTTTAGGCATATTCTTTCTGAATGGGATGTTGGCTTCATTCACTGTACCATATTTTACGGACTATAAGGTGATTCCTTTTCCCCAGACTGAGACCCCTGCGCCTTATAATATGACTAGTAGTAATTTAGTAAGAAAGTATTAGACCAAATTCAGGTTTTTGTGTCAACTTTAGGGGGTGGGCCTTATAATCTGAAAAATATGGTAATGCTAAAGTTGTTACCTTGTAGCTTTATAGCTGGAAAACCTTAGCAACAGAGAAATAAATGTTCCATGCTTTAGACTTTTGCTTCATTTCATTTCTTAACTCTTCTAGCACCATGTATTTTTTTACGTTTTTGGTTGTCCGTTGCATCTCAACCGACAAGAGGGGGGTAACTATTTTTTCGAGTGCGCTTTAACAGAAAAAAATAACTGACATAAGCTCTAAAAATAGTGTACTTGGCAGTGAATGTCTTTGCATTTGGTGGGAGTGTAGAGTGATGTACTGGGCGAATGTATTGGCCCATGGTGCTAGAAGAGTTAATGGTCTTAAGTCGGCAGTGAGTGTCTTTGCATTTGGTGGGAGTGTAGAGTGATGTACTGGGCGAATGTATTGGCCCATGGTGCTAGAAGAGTTAATGGTCTTAAGTCGGAAGTGAGTGTCTTTGCGTTTGGTGGGAGTGTAGAGTGATGTACTGGGCCAATGTATTGGCCCATGGTGCTGGAAGAGTTAATGGTCTTAAGTCGGCAGTGAATGTCTTTGCATTTGGTGGGAGTGTAGAGTGATGTACGTTGGGCCAAAATGTTTATTGGATGCCCATGGTGCTAGAAGAGTTAATGGTCTTAAGTCGGAAGTGAGTGTCTTTGCAACTCTTGGTGGGAGTGTAGAGTGATGTACTGGCCTCCACAGAAATGTATTGGCCCATGGTGCTGGAAGAGTTAATGGTCTTAAGTCGGCAGTGAATGTCTTTGCAATTTGGTGGGAGTGTAGAGTGATGTACTGGGCGAATGTATTGGCCCATGGTGCTAGAAGAGTTAAAAGCCTGTTTTGAGCATTCAATTTAAAAGAATTAATTTTTTTGATCAATTTGAATACCAGTAAGTTCACATTTTTATACTGCTCTTGTTGTACGTTGGTTAAACCAAATGTATGTTTTGTGTTTATTGGTGGATGCCCTTGACTGGATACGTGCGACGACAACTCACCGACGTGACAATGGCTGCTGCCAATAACATCATCCGCCGCCTGGCACTGTCGGCCACAACTCTCGATGGTGGAAAACCACATACATGATGCGGTGCCCCCATGGCCACGCCCTCCCTCCCTCCGTGCCTCCACAGAAATCCCACAAAAAGCACAAGGGCAAAAAGGGGGAGGAAGATGCACCTGTTCAACTGTCCAAGGTACGTGCCAAAGTCACATTCACCCTTCAAGTGGAATGTAGTAAGGTGGCAGAGTGGTTTAGACGTGTGACTGCAATGTGAGTGACCCCGAGTTCGAATCCCGGCCTCGCCCTTTCTTTCTAGTTCGACAGGAAAATCGAACCGAACGTCGAGTCCTTCGGATAGGGATTTAAAGCTAGTCTGACCCTTGCGCTTTACACACGTAAAAATCCCACGGCAGTTGAAAGTCGGTAAGAGCAGGGAGAAATCTCGCTACCTGGTATGGCCAAATTGATGGCTAGCCAGGTTTCCCAAGTCTTTCAGCTGCAAAAGAATATGTTGAAACTAAAATGGTAAAGTTGGAGAACTTTTTCACTTACCGTTTGTGTTACCTCTTTTTGTATGTATATTAAATAAACAATTCTATAAAAGTTTTTTAAAAATAATTTAAGCTTTATGTTTGCTTTAACTTGTATTGTTTACACAGCAGCAGTAATATATATTATTATAAAGATATGTTTAATGCAATACGTTTGATTATAATAAGACAGTATAAAAAATTATTTTGAACAGGTTGAAAAAAATGTCTAGGCTCCAGATCTCAAAATTAAAGGTTTTCAATCTCAAATTAGTAGAAATCGAAACAAATTTGTAGTAATATTTTACGAATGTGCTATTGACTTGTTTAGTTCTGTTTTTGCTGTGTGCTTATGAATTATTTTTTCTTATTGCATGAACTTGAAAAAAGTATTGTGTGTTTGTGTGAGCGCACGCGCATGTGTGTGTCTGTGTATGTCCGTGTTTGTTCTAGTTCTGGAACTCTGGCGGCGGCAGTAAGAGGGACAGCAGTGACAGCGAGCCGCACAGGAGCGCCATTTCTGGAAAGAAGATCAAGAGGAAAATTAAAAAATCCAAAGAAGACATGGAGGTGGGGATTGTTTTTTAATTTCCATTTTGTTTTTGTAGTCACAGTCTTTGCATTAACCCTTTCATCGCCACTGTCGCCTCTTGGCACCACAATGATTTAACACTCATGTCACTGAAAGGCATCAAATGAGGGTCTGGTATCCAATGACCTTATGTTCTTAATTTTGGGAGGTAAGAATAGGCTTTATTTCATGCATGTCATAGAGGAATCCCCAATATTGCAGACAGAATCTTTTCTCTACCCAGGTAAGTTTAATGGAAAATTGGCTGGCGTTGAAAGGATTAAACTTTTTTATATATCATTTCATTCAGTTGACAAAAAATTGTCCAGCTTTTTCTAATAACTTTTTTTTATCACAAATTTGTGCTGGTCTGCATTTTCTTTGCTTCATCCATTCCTAATTTTTGACATTTGTTGAGAAAGTTTTTGTTGTTGGGTGTGTGTTTACATGATTTACATAGAAAAAACAACCCAGTAGCCTCATTCCTCACTTCTGGGTTTAGTTGTATTTCACAATTCCAATAAACAAAATGAAAATGTTGTGAGTGTGGATTGTAATTGTTGTTATTATTTAACCCTCTTGCATTTATTCCAGCCCAAACCGCCCAGCCGGAAGTTGTCTCGTGTGTATTCAACTTTTCAAGCCACCCAAAACTGCCCATAGCTAAGCTTGCCCCTACTCTGAGACCCCCTCTGATGGCATTTTCATCACGCACTAAGTTCTGGCCTGTTATACACACACTATCATGAAGAAGCTTCTCACCCAATGTTATAGTAACTGTATGGTGTTCCGAGTGCTTCAAATGACAGATTTTTCTGAAAATTTGTGAAAGAATCTGAACACTAGAAGTTTTTTGTGTTTCAAATACAAATGCAAGAGGGTTAATGAAAATTATATCATGATCAGTTTTGTTTGTCTGTAATTAATTGCTGTTGTTTTGGTCAGTTACTTAAAATCTTCAAAGTGTGTGTGTGTGTGTGTGTTCCAGAGAGACAAGAACAGAGAGAAGGTGTTGGAGTTTCTGAATTCCACCATGTAGGAGACACGGAATCACAAGGACCAGGCAACAAACATTTCATCATTGTTCCCTTTCAACCATGTTTGACACTCGCACATCTTGACCGGTGTACATTAAAATACAACTGTTCACTGTTTTTTGTTGGTTTTTGCACACTTGGTTTTGTTACTATTTCTTCCCCCATGTTCAGTAATATGATCCTGCAGAAGGCTGTATCAAAGTCCAAACCTTGGTGTACATGATGATTTTGAGTTCTATGCATTTGATGGTTTTACTTGAAATAATATATCGTTTGTTCGGATGTGTCCAATTATCAGATTGATACTGTATTTCTTAGCGACTTCAATGCCAAAACGTAATTGTAAATTCCAACCAAGTAGTTTTGATATTGTCCCAACCTCCACTTTTCCTTGCTCATCTGTTATTTTATCTCCCTAACTTTTCTTCATGGTGGCGGGTGGTTTGGATGGTAGGTTTGTTACAGATTTACACAACGCATTGTACTTGGTCCTTGACACTTGTATTTGGGGCAATGGGAGCTGATTTTCTATGAGTCATATGACCGAATTAGATGATCACATACTGTGGAAACCAGCTAACTCCTAAACAGGGGGCCGTTTCACAAGGGCAGGCGCTCGTAGCTGTTACAGCAATTCGGCAAAAACGGTCCTAAGAAACACCTTCGTTTGCCGATAGTTCGCTAACGTTGGCGCACACGCTCGTGGGGTAGATAGCGGAGAACTATTAGTTGAATCATGGGAAATATACAACTTTTTTTTTTACTTCCGTTATTTGGGAGGTCTTGCGAGAACGTGACTTTTTTGTTTCAAAATGGCATCCCATGTCAACAAGCTAGACATGTATTCTTTATTCTATCGCAGAAATATATGGGATGATTGTGGCAAATTAAACAAACACAAGTTTTTTTGGAGTGCTCTTTCTTATTTTTTCATGTGAGATGGCATAATTATTATAATATAGTGCAAACTCAGAGACGTGAATGAAATTGAAATCTTTGTACAAACTAGAGAGGTATGATTTATCCCGCTTTTGATAGGAATTCTTTCCTCTCTCCCAAAAGAGAGAGTAAACTTTAGAGTTATCTGAACTGAGCCAACATTACTGGTGTTTCTTAAACCCCTTTCGGCGAAAACGTAATTTGCGCGGCGAGCGACTTCCAGTAAAACTCTGGTATCACCCAAAAAATCAGATCATTGATCATTTATTTTTTAATCATCCTTATAGCAAAGCTTTTTTTTTACCTCAAAATATCGGCTATCTCAAAATAAAATTTCAGTCCTTTGGCGGTTTCCACTGTACATTGAACATTCAGAGAAACAGTTTGAAAGTTGTTTCACTTTTTGAGACTTTAATTTGCACATTTCAGTTAATTTAAGAACCAGGGCCTGTATTCACGTTGAGATAGCATGAGACTTAGCATCATGCTAACTTAGAAGCTCTTCCAAAAGTCCTATAGGACATTGGAAGAGCTTCTAAGTTAGCATCATGCTAACAAGTAACATGAATACAGGCCCTGATATTGGCCTTGAAATTTCTCAAATATTCATTCCTTCAAACAAACACTAAACTGTGACACGAATCGCACAGTACCTTGGACGCTGAAAACTTTATTCTCAAGCATTTTTTCATTCAATTGCTCAATTCTTTTTGTCCACAGGTAGAACTCTTAGAGAACATTTGTGTCAATTACTTGATAAGATTGTTCAAAACTTGAATCTTCCTCTCACATCAGAGGAGTTAATCGTGTTTTGTTGTGATGAAGTGTTGGATCAAGCTGTTCACCTTGCGTGACATTTTTTTGTTGACTCATTCACTTTGTTGTCATTACTTACGTTTGGAATGCATGGATATTTTTCTGGGTCTGTTTTATGTTTATTGATGTCAATGATGTGAGTAAAGGAATGCTGAGTACCTAGTATATTCTGGTAATGATCAAAATAAAATGACATTTAAACAGTATTGTTAACTCTTTTTTGTGTGTTGTGCTAATGCATGTACCATATTTTATGGACTATAACTAAGGCGACACCCCAAATTTCACACAAAATTCAGATTTTGTTTTTCTATGTTCTTACTACCCTAAAATGCAGACTATAAGCCGCTACTTTGTCCTAAAATTTGGTTCATGCGGCTTATATATCGATGCGGCTTGTATGTGGAATATTCCAATTTTATGTTTATTAGTGTTATGGAATCTGTTTCCAGCCTCATTTTCAGCCTGTTCTTTAGCTTCATTGTAGCTATCAAAACTGGTTTTGACACTTGATAGATTCAAATCCCATGTTAAAAAGTTTTAGATCTTTAAATACTAAGTTGTACTAGCTTAATTTATATTTTTGTGTTGCTTTCAACACATAGGTAGGCAAAATCTACTGCATATTTGTTTAACTTTGTCAATTTTTGTTTGTGAATTTTCTCTGCGGCTTGTATACTGCTGCGGCTTATGTGAATAAATACCTAATAAACATTATGTAAATTTAAGTAGATGCGACTTATATACAGGTGCGCCTTATATTCCAGTTTTTACAGTATATTATCAGTCACATTATAAGGCGCAGGGGTCTCAGTCTGGGAAAAAAAAGTATCGCCTTATAGTCCTTAAAATATGGTATGTTACATATCTATTGTAATGCATGTTTCCATCATGTTGACATTTGCCTCAGGTTAGGGCCAACAGTAAGCTGAGTCGTTCAGTAAAATGATTTCCTACAGTAATAGAAAACAGCATTGGGCTTTTGTGAAAAACTATGACCCTCAAACCAGGTGGCTTTAGCATTGGTTGTTTGGGCTGTAAGGATTTGCTGGCCTTTGGGGACCTTCCCCAATGCCAGTTGTTCTAAAGTCCTTTCGGCCAGGAGAGTGAGGTTGTACCCTGAGTAAAGCATCTCGATAGCCCTGCCCTCTGAAATAGCAGCTGCCTCTTCTGCTACCTGGAAGTCATAGTGGGAAACGCCAGACTGAATCACACACACACACACACACGCATGTTATGTTGTGCATAAACCCTACGGCAAAAGAAACGCGAAAATTTAAAATGCTGTTTTCAGTGGAAAAATTGGTCCCAAACCACTAATTGTTTTTTTCCCACACACTAATTGCTCTTCACACGATTTTCCATCGTGATAAAAGAGCAATTAGTGTTTTTGAATAAATGTGTCACAGGTCACGTGACAAGGCCCAATCAAAAGATCAATGCAGTAGTTTAAACAGATCTACACAGTAGATTTTCTTTAATGTATCGTCAGCAATAAAAAAAAAAGTGCAAACATGTTGAGGGTCTTCAGACAGATCCACAGCTTCAGCTAAGCCCCGAGCAAAACTCATGTGACTGCCCAATATGGCGGTTTAACGTCACTTTCTTGACAACACTACAGCTTCTGCCTAAGGAACTGCCCCACCAATTAACTTGAAATTTTAATTGTGATTGAGTATAATGGCAGTGATGTCTTTCATAACATTTGTAACCTCTATATGACGTCATCGTTGACCTCTGAGAGGGCAAAATGCGCGTTTTGGGGTTAAATCTTTGGATTTTTACGCGCAAATGACTGGCGACTTCAAAATTTTGAGTGCGGTTTTATTCATTAGTCATGTCTGAATACTCTTATCCCATTTAATGTTATCGACATGATGTGCAAGTGCATCACATATGACCGTTTCATTCAAATTTCACATACCATCTTAAACGGTCTCCCATCGGCGCATTTATAATGCTGTGCATGATATTTTCATATTGCATCAGCGTTTAGATGCTGGGCTACAATATTACTTCTTCACAAAGTTTATAAATTATAAGTTAAGCACTGAAAACAGCGTTTTAAATTTTCATGTTTCTTTTGCCGTATGTGCAAGGTCATTGCAAAATTTACAAAGTACCAAGAACTCCATAAAATGTTGCAGAAGGTTAGGTAAGGTTATTCCCCAAAAAGTCATCAAATTTGAATTTAGAGAATATTATTTGAGTACCGGTCCTTTTTTTTTTAAAGTAATGAACTTTTTTTTTTAAATGCACCAAAAAAAATTGAGTCATTTACAATGTTGGTGAAACATTGTACAACATAAATATAACACAAGATGGATTTCTGTGTTAATTTCTCTTGCCACTTAAAATACATGATTTTAGTTTTTCAATGAAAGTTGCGAGGGGAATGGGATGGCTCTACGGTAATATGTTCGCCTTGCAGAGTTGCAGGCAGTAGCGCCCCACTTTCCTACCAGGCCACAGATGGGTGTTTTTTTGCTAGCCCTCAACTTAACCTTATGGTCTGAACGATCATGAAAAAGAAACCCAAGGTCCCATGTGCTCATGCACTTTTCATGCATTAAAAACAAGGGTGGTAAGAAAGGAGTTGCTGAATGTCTACCCCTTTCTCCCTCCATCCCCTTACGCTTGTTACACATATTAAAACAGCATGTACACGGGTTGTTTTTAACCACTACCATCTCCCCGTGGGGATACCAGGGGGTCTCGTAAAAATAGTGTCCCCACCTTCTGGAAGTTCTGTGCTTGTAACTTCCTCTAATCTGCCACTCTTTGACTCTGCCTTTTCCCTTTGCTTTCTATGATCTACTATCCTTCTGACTTATTGGCCCATTCTCCTGCCTTTTAAAAAAAAAATCTTCCAAATATTTTTTCTTCTTTGAGCCCCTCCAAAATCAAAATGTGTCAGCATGGAGACCAGTGAAAACTGAAAACCGGACACATACGTACCTTATCCGTTATGGCCATATGGCCTGGGAACGCAGAAGAAGAAGAAGAAGAAGAAACCACTACCACCCAACAGCCTCTTTCCAATTCTTTTGCACACACACACTTTATAGTATAACAAAGTAAATACAATGTTAATTTCAAGTTCAATAATGTCTTCTTTTATTTAACTTCCTTCAAATCCCACCCACCCCTTCTGTTATTTTACTCCTTTCTGTTCCTGTATGTCTCTACCCCTCTCTCCCCCTCCCCCTCCTCACACCCACTTTATAGTATAACAAAGTAAATACAATGTTAATTTCCCCCTAACTCTCTTCAAATCCCACACCCCTTCACACACAAACACACAAACCATCACCATACCAACAGAATGACTGAAGCTCTGATCAGGCTCAAAGTGAGTGGCACTGGAGTAATGACGCAGGAGATGTTAGAACTTTCAGAATTGCTGTTGATATGCAATTTTGAACCATCTCAAATGTCTATCATAACGTTTGCAAAGTAAATTCTGCTCTCTTTTTTTAAATGAAAGCAAAACGAAATTATTATTTGTTTCCAACAAGTAAATGCAGTTTACTGGACTTGACATCATTTCACAACAATTATACTCAATGGGACACATCAGTGAGAAAACAGTTTTAAAAACTTTTAAGGAATTCTGTACAGTGGTTCACTAGATCTTGCTAAACCGCGTCAACCCCTCCCAAAGAAAAAGGGTGGTGCTGCAGTGGCAGCAACGCACTCTCCATGTGGGAGCAGTCCAAATTTCACAGACTGAGATATTAGAAAATAATACCATTCCAGTACCTTACCATGCCATGAACAGACATTCAAAGAAAATAACAAACTGCCAAACAGGTTAGAAAAAAATCACAATATCCCATGTGCATTGCTTTGAATGGAGACTGGTCTAATATTCAATCTGACACTCCTTTATACACATGCAAAACTATATTAATATTCCACTATAACAGATTTCTCCAAGTTAAGATTTCCATGGATGAACTGTGCAAATGATATCTGTTTATCTTATAATATTAGTAGTGATCAGCAGTTGGAATATTCAGAAATCAGTTCACACATACATGCACACACACATATACACACACATGCGCGCGCACACACACACACATTAAACAGCCATCAATCCCAAAAAAGCAAGACTCCTAAGTCACTCTTCGTCTCTTGAAAAGAACATGATTTGACACACACACGCTAACAAAAACACAGTAATGCCTATCAATCCTTTCCCACATATTCCATAACTAACTCCTAAAAGAAACGTGTACAGAAATGAATCGGGGGGGGGGGGGGGGGGGGGGGGGAAACAAAAAAAGAAAATCCTAAAATGAAAAATCACACTAGCTTCCTCCCCATTCGTTCTTGATGCCCAGGCAAGGCCCCCTCATTCCCATCCTCCCCTGCTAACATCACCGCTCTGTCTTTCTGCTGCTCAGCCAGCTGCTTGTCGGCATACTCATCCAACAACACACGCACCCTTCTCATCACTTCGTCAGTATTTTCCTCCTGCTGTGCCGACATTGTCAAAACATCGTCAAATTTCATCAACGTGTCGGGCCGCATTTCTTCGTCAATCGTATCTAAGGCCACCGGCAGATTTTCCAGCTGCAACATCACCTCTGATCTCAAGCGTTCGTCCGGGTCGGTGTCCGATTTATTCAACACCAACAGAGCCGGTTTTTCTAAGAGGTCTGGCCGATATAGTTCCAGTTCCTTGGTCAGCAGAACAACTGTCTCGAATGCTGATCGTGTGGGGTAATTCTGCGCTAGCTGAAACCCATTCAGATCCACCACAAACAGCAGAAGCTTGGTGCGTTCCACGTGCTTCAGAAAGCGATGGCCCATGCCGAAATTGGCGTGGGCACCCTCGATCAATCCAGGCAAATCCGCCACAGAAATCCTCCTCAGATCAGGGAACTCAGCAATTCCGATTTGGGGGCGGATGGTGGTGAAAGGGTAGTTTGCGATCTTGGGTTTGGCGCGAGAGACAGCTTTCAAAAACGTGGACTTTCCGGCATTGGGGAAGCCGACCAGTCCAACATCGGCGATCAGTTTCAGGTTGAGGCGCACTGACAGCGCCTCGCCTCGCCGGCCGATAAACTGGTTGCTAGAGTTACCTCCCTGTCCCCCGTGAGCGGCGACTGCCCATTGACCTTCTTCGTTGAGATCCCCCAGAACTTGATTGTCGTCAGTCAAAACTTCCACTCCTGGAGGGACTTTGATTTCTACATCTGCGCCTTCTGCCCCGCACAAACTAAACTTTGTGCTGTTGCCTCCATTGCCCGCCACAAACCGCTTGGAAGGATACTTTTTAGCAATGCCGACCAGAGTTTGTTTCTTTTCGCAAATTATTCTAACATCGCCTCCCTTCCCACCGATGCCGCCATATTTCGGCACCCCCTGACCCCCTGCTCCCCCGCGGGCGTAGATTCTGAGAGAGTCGATGAACTTTCGTTTGTTGGGCACATACTTTTTGTCACTCTCTGGCGGTGAATCTTTCTTGCCGTGTCGAAACGAGCCCATGAGTCGGCCCTGAACAGCGAGGCTTGACGCCAACTGTTGGCACCTCATTACAACTTGGAAACTTTTGTAATGAATATTCATGTTGGTTAAAACAGTCTTAATCAATATGCCAAACTCAAAAAAGAACAACGAAAGACACACAGGATTTAAAACGTAACAAAACCAAGATATTCAATCGGTAGTAATTAAAAGATTATGTGGGCAAAAGAAATATTTTCAGTCGGTAACAAACAGCTTTTATCAATCAATAGAAAACACTGATGGTATCATCAATCCCGCTATTATGACAACTATCCAACATTCACTTCCAAAGATTCCAGTCAATTGATGCTATATAAGATTTTATTACCCTGAGTTCGGACACGGAACTGAGCAGTCTGATGAACATATGACTACAGATACCACTTTACCGATGAATGTATCACACTCGCAGATCACACACAGTTTTATCATTTATAGCAACAATCTCCAACAGTAAGGCTGTACAGGTGTCACTTTTTCTTGGTGTCTTTGTCTTCTATTCCTGCGCTGGCTTTGATGACGGTCATGAGGTCTTTGTTCCTTTGTCGGATTTCCGCTCTGTCACTCTCCTTCAGCTTCTGTAACAAAGAAAATAAAAGTAATGTATAAGCTAAGCATTCAATGTACGCAATATCTCTCTTCTTCTTCCACAATCAACTGTTTGATTTTATGGTACAGTATTGTACGGTCCCAGTCCAACACTGGGAAAAAAAACTACTCTATTTGTGACCCAGCCAGCCAAGACTCTTTTCTGCTTTTTTTTCTATTGCCACCCTCCCAAGTGTGTATGTACAATTACTTCTATAGATACAAAGAAGTTGGTCACACCTCTGTGTGTGTGTGTGTGCGCGCGTGTGTGTGTGCGTGCTTGTGTGTGTACTGAATAGTATTACTTTATTATATTTTACTATTTGCTGTGATGTTATCATTATGATGTTCTTTATTATTAATGTTTACTTATGTGTGTGTGTGTGTGTGAGAGGGGGGGGGGGGGGGGGGTAGGTGGGAGTGTGTGTGACAACTTAATTGGTCTATGTGAATAACATGTGCATTTATGCATGTATTTTATGTCTTAGTTTATTGTATAATGTCCCGTCAGTTTTAGATTTAAGTGTACGCTGAAGAACAATTTTCTTCATTGAAGACAATAAAGACATTTGAATTTGAATTTAGAAGAAGTATTTCAAGAAATATGCAACCACATTCACCTCCATATTATGCTCATTGACATTGAGTCTCCATGGATTAGTGTTTCGGGATATGGGTCCTTCTTCATCCAGACTTCCATGGAGTGGAACCAACTTAGTGAGGCCACTGTCATCGCAGTCTCCGTCAGTGCATTTTCATCAGCGCTGACCAGATCACCATCTGAGTCCGCGCCCACTGACCACTAGCGTGTTTTTGCTTCCTTCTGGAAGTGTGGACTGGGCCTTCCCAGCTGAACTGGGGGGTTTAATGGTCTTAACCCAGGGTAAGCAGTAGGTCTTTCTCCTTATCTCTTTGTAATAAGATACAAAACAACAATTAAGTGCCCTCCTAGTTCCGTCGCGATTTATTGTCAGCGACATACTTCACCAGAACCAGAACGACAACCAGATGATGAAACTGGCTGCCTAAGGGAAGCAGAAGGTCATAAATATGGTGGTAAATGAAGGGCAGGAGCTGTGCCAGTTAGGGTTCATCCCCGGTGAGCGCTTCACTAGCTGGATTGGTCCAGTATGGATACTGCGAAATAAAGGCCCATGGTCAACTGTAATATACTGTCAATACCACCAGACAGTACAAAATAAAACAAAAAACTAAACACACAAAAATACAACTTAAGGTATTACTGGAGCACTACGGCATCAGACTCGGAGGGCCCATCAACCGATGGATCGCAAACTTCCTGAAGGCCAGAACACAGACTGTGGTTGTTGAGGGCGGCCAGTCCAACCCCGTCACAGTGAAATCAGGAGTCCCCCAGGGCAGCGTCCTCAGCCCCTGTCTGTTCCAGGTCTACATAAATGACCTTCCAGACAGAGTGGCCTCCCCCACCCGCCTCTTTGCTGACAATATCATCGTGTACCGAGCCCAGGAAGAACAACAGGACCAACAGCAGGTACAAGAAGACCTGAAGGCACTGGAGCAGTGGGAACATGCATGGGACATGTATGCAGTACCACCCAGATAAATGAAGTGTGATGCATGTCACCCGGTGGATTACTACCACCTCCCCCAAATACTTCCTCCACAACCAAGAGCTGCAGAGAGTGGCTTCCACCAAGTAACTAGGAGTCGTACTGCAGGATGATGGAAAGTGGGACACCCACATCAACACCATTGTGGGCAAAGCCAACACCTTCGGCTTCATCAGAAGGGCCCTCAAGACCAACCAGAGATACATCAAGGAACAGGCCTACAGAAGTCTTGTCCTTCCCCACCTTGAGTATGCATCTAGAGTGTGGGATCCCATTGCCCAGAAGAATATTAACGACATTGAAAAGGTCCAACGAAGAGCAGCACGCTTCGTCATGAGCGATTACTATCCTACATCCAGACCTGTTTACCCTTATAATGAACCTGGAATTTGCCACAGAAAACCCCAGAATTTGAGGGGAAAAAAACAATTCACATCGCAATGTCGCTTATGCCGCCATGCGAAATTTTGAAGTCCACGTTGCAGTGTGCATGCTCGTCTCCCAAACGCCAACTTGTTATTCCTGGCACTTTCAAATACTTTTGAGAAAACTTCTGCTTCACTTTTGGCCGTTTTACCCTATCACTGCTGTCATTTGTCGAAGATTTCTGGCGCTTGCCGCCTGCGGTTGACTTGCATGACGACATGTTTGGCGCAAAACTACAACCCTTGCGTCTTTTCATACAAACAGAAACAAATAATACACAGTTTTTCGAAATCCCGGGATTTTCAGCGTTCACTCAGAATTTATTATTTTACCAAGATTTTTTGCAAATTCCCAGGATAATTGTGGATTAATTCCGGCAAAACCGGGAGGGTAAACAGGTCTGTCACAGTGTACATCTAGCATGACTGCCATGCTCACCAAAATGGAGTGGCCCACGCTACAGAAACGAAGAGCCGCCACAAGACTCACGAGCTTCTACAAAATCCTGAAAGGTCAGCTCCATGTCAGGCAGGGAGATCTGCAGCCCTTAGCTGCAAGGTCAAGAAGAGGACAGCGAGCAGTTCAGCAGGATCCCATGCCGCATCCAGCAGCGCAGCGACGCCTCCTTCCCCCGTGCCATCAGAGAATGGAATTCCTTGCTTCCAGAAACCGTACAGACCCCTTCTGCCAAAGCCGCCTTCCGAATGCTGCTAGCACAGCACTAAACAAACACCAGACCCTTGGGTAGGCAGTGGTTAGGCGGGCATCATGCTGGGTACCACGAACAGTCCTTGTCTGGCCAGTTGTCTGGCTGTCTACCCACCAAAACTCTCTCTCTCACTCACTCTTTCGTTCTCTTTACTTTTTGTGATTATCATTTTCGACCTCTTCACCCTTTTCGGTTGCAATTGAATAATTAATGGTCAAAGATGACTTGGGCAACTAAATGGAAGAAGAAGAAGAAAGTTTAAAAAGTCAGAGGCTCAGGGTACGGGCCCGTATCTCACAACATTCTCCAGGCTACTGGTACGGCGCTCAATCACAGGACGCATAAATTCTGCGCAAATATCTTCAAAAACTACTAACATTAACTCAGACATGTTCCTAACCCTAACCCTATTCCTTACCAAGATGCGTTAAATATACAAAATAAAATGCATTTGTTGCCGAAAAATTTGACTAGGAAGAGTTACAATCCCTGAACATGGTCTGAGTGTTGCAACAACGGCATACCAATACTGGCCATAGCCACTGTATAAAAAAAAAAGGTTCAAACTCTCATTGCGCTCTCCTAGTTTCCGTCGAGTTTATAGCCTAAAGTTTCAAGCTCCTTCGACGTACACAACCAGATCCAGTTAACTTAGGAACTTTAAGACTAAAGTTCAACATCACTGATCCCTTCAACATCGCCGAGAAACAGCAAGACTAGTATTGTAGCAATGCTGTTCAAATTGTAGAAAGATCTGGTGTCAATGAAGAGGCTTAAAGAGAAACTCGCTCTGGCACCAGAACGCCAGCGTCGCGCCCACACCAAACAGCTGGCCCTCATCTTGATTAAACACACATTCAAAATTGTATTAATAAGGCTAATAAAATGATTGGTCTAATCAAAAGAACATTTATAAGAATGAACTGTGATATTTTCAATAAATTATATAAAGCATTAGTAAGGCCACATTTAGAGTATGGCAATATTATTTGGTTCCCAAGATTTAAGTACCAGTCAAAATCAATAGAAAAAGTTCAACGCAGAGCTACTAAACTTGTAAAGCAGTGTAAAAATATGTCTTATGAAAATAGACTTTTGTATCTCAATTTGTTTTCATTAAAGGGAAGAAGAATTAGGGGGGATCTTATTGAAACTTACAAATTATTCAATGGCCATATTGATTTGTCATGGGATACATTTTTTGAATCACCACAGTATATTAATCTAACAAGAAATTCTGATGGGAAGATATTTATCAAAAGGTGTAATACTAATATTAGAAAAAATGTTTTCAGTAACAGAGTTGCTAACATGTGGAATGAATTTCCTTTTGAGTTAAAATGTGCACCAAATACTAACATCTTCAAAAATCGTCTTGATGAATTTCCAAAATTTATTAGTATATTTAGAAGCTTTGATTAATTTATTTTATAGGAAATTTTTTTAGCCGTATAAACCTTGACCTATATATAATACCTGCCAAAGTTTAAAACGATGAGACTCCTAAAAAGCCTCACGGCTTGTTCTGTCCCTAACTACTACTACTACTATCTTCTGCAAGACTAAGTACCGGCAGGCCAGCTTCATACCCCGAACCATCAAAGCATGGAATGACCTCTCCCAACAGGCTGTTGAGGCAGAGACTCTGGACACCTTTATGTCTAGGGCAACTGCCTCTCAAAAACCATACCACACTTCTTCCCCCCACCACTCCTCCCCTTCACACACACCTCCCCTTCAGTAGCTTAGGTGGTTCCTGTCCGATTCAGCATCATGTTGGGGTTCTGCTGAACGGTCCCTGACTGGCTGGGTCATGTAGCATAGGGTGGTGGTGATTAAAAGATTATCTACCTACCCCCTCTCTCTCTTCTTCTTCTTCTTTATAAGAATCTTAGTAAGATAGATTAGGGCCGAAGGCGAAGTATTCCGTGCATTTTCCCCCCCGTAGGCGTAGATCCCCCTGAATTTAGTGACAGAATAATCAGCTAATGATTGTGGTCGCTTGAAGGAAGGAAGAAAGAAAGGAAGACTAGTCAACGAAAACTATCTCTTTTTTACTTACAAAACAGACTTCAAAGTACAATCAAAGCCTAAGCCTAAGCCTTCAAAATGTTTCTTATTCAGACAGGTTGAAAGAATTAAATTTACCTACATTAAAGGCAAGGAGAATTAGGGGTGACCTAATTCAAACTTATAAAATATTTAATAGTGTAGATGACCTAAATGTACATGACTTATTCACAATATCAGATTTTGACAAAACAAGGAACAGTACCGACAAAATATTTATTCAACACTGCAGGACTAATAATAGAAAATTTTATTTTACTAACAGAGTTGCACCTGTATGGAATAAATTACCACCTAACATGAAAAGAGCACAGAATACTAACATTTTTAAAAACCTTCTCGACGAATGGAATGACTATAATAATAATAATAATAATAACAGTACATTTATATAGCGCTTTACCTCAGATGAGCCCAAAGCGCTTTACAATCAATTATTCATCAACAAATAACAAAAAACAACATTCAAGAGTGACACCAGCCACCAACAGTGCATATGCAAAGCAACTCTCTCTCTCTCTAACACACACGCACACGCACACACGCACACACACGCACACACACACGCACACACACGCACACACACACACACACACACACACACACACACACACACACACACACACACACACACACACACACACACACACACACACACACACACATAAACACACAATTATTGACGCCAACTCGTTCATACCCCATTCGGTAAGTCACAGCAACTGAGCCGCATGGACTGACCACATACACCAACATGCAGACACAAACACCCTCACACACAACGTACGCACGCAGACAGACACACAGACACGCACACAAACACACACACATGCGTGCACACACAACCCACAAAACCAAAATACACACAAGCACACATTCATGCTCACACACACACACACACACACACACACACACACACACACACACACACACACACACACACACACACACACACACACACACACACACACACACACACGCACGCACACACACGCACCACAAAACACAGCACAAACCTCTTAAATCAATCTTCCCTCACGTGCACACAACGATAGACAACTGATCAAATATTTAGGGCGCAGCAGGAAAAAGATGGGTTTTAAGAGAGGTTTTGAATGAGGAGACTGAGTTGGAGTGTCGGAGAGGAGAAGGCAGAGAATTCCACAGAGATGGTGCTTGACAAGAAAAAGAACGTTGGCCAGCAGATTTGAGACGGATGGAGGGAATGGAAAGGAGACGAGAATCAGAAGACGAACGTAGTTGGCGAGCTGGGACATAGAGATGAAGAAGATCAGAGAGATACTGGGGAGCTTGATCATTCAGTGACTTGAAGGCAAGGAGGAGAATTTTGTAGTCAATACGTGATTGAACTGGGAGCCAATGTAGGGAACGAAGAACCGGAGTGATGTGATCGTACCTAGGGGAGCGAGAAATGAGACGAGCAGCATTATTCTGGACCCGTTGGAGCTTAGAGATGAGAATTGATGGACAGCCAGCAAGAAGTGAGTTACAGTAGTCAAGGCGAGACAGGACAAAAGCACATACTAGAGTCTTCAGGGCATCCTGAGAGAGGAAACGACGGATGGAACTAATTCTTCGAAGTTCTAGATAGCAAGCCTTGCAAACATTGGAAACATGCTGTTTGAAAGAAAGGGTTTGGTCCAAAGTAACACCTAGATTGCGGACGGATGCCGATAGCTTGATCTCAGTGCCATCAATGTCTACAGAACCTGGGAGAACCTGAGTTTTAATTGTGTGGTTAGAGGCTACAAGAATCATCTCTGTCTTATCAGCATTCAGTTGCAGTTTGTTGTAAAACATCCATGTTTTAACAGCAGAGATGCACAACTTAGAAGAAGAAATCATTTGATCTAATTGACTCAGGTGGGCAGAAATGTACAGTTGATTGTCATCAGAAAAGCTATGATGTAGAATAGAATGCTGGTTGATGATGGCGGAGAGAGGTTGGGTATAAAGAACAAAAAGGATAGGGCCTAAGACTGAACCTTGGGGCACACCGAACTGAAGACCTTTTGGAAGAGATGGAGAACCATTGACAACAACTTTCTGTGTGCGATCAGAGAGGTAGGAAGAAAACCAGGAAGTATAAGTATAAGGCAGTTATGTATGATTACGATGAATAATATTAATAAAAACTGAGTGTGCGACAGACCGAGACAAACAACTAAATAAAATAAAAGATGGGACAGGAAAGCCTTACGGCTATGTTTTGAGTCCCTAGATCCTAATCCTAATCCTAATCCTTAGCCTAAGGTGAAGGTCATCTTTCCTGAGCAGCACTACAAAAAGACCTATAGATGGACAACAAAAAACATACTTCTCTGATGTCACTTTCAGAGGGCGAAAACAACCGCATGAGCCCATAACCAACCGCCGTAAAAACAATTGTGTAAATGACCCCTTTGTAGTAATTGTACGCTTGGGACATTTTTCTCAAGTTCCACTTTTACTGGGGCACACTGCCACACAAAACAGGGGACATCAATCATCTGTAAGGGGGAATCTATTGCTGTAGTTTTAATTATTACTTTGAAATGCGAGAAAAAATACTAATCTTAGATAATGTATATTGTTAACTATCAAAATAAATATTTAATGTAAAATACTTAAATAAAATAAGCATACAGGTCAATAGTAAAAGAGAAAAATAGTTTTTAAGAGGCCTACTCACAATAAGATATCCCTTCAGGGGAAGTAAGTCTAATTTGCATAATCTTATTCTTGAGACCAACTGGATCATCCCGTGGATGCATCAGAGTTTCAGACCCCCTGCGTATCTTCCTGAAAACCGGTTTGCAAGTGAAGCTGTTATTTAAAGCTACAGGAGAAGTTTTTCTGCAACTAGCAATAGCACTGTGTCAAGGTAATTGAATGTGCTCTTCACTTTTAATGATTTTGACTGATTAGTGATTGTCCTTCATTTTGCCTGATTTTGGGTCTGAGCAAGATTTTGAAGCCAACGAATGATTGATAATGAAGTTCATTATCATTCGTTGGCTTCAAAATCTTGCTCAGACACAAAATAATTATGCAACGTCATTGCCAAAGAGGGGACGTTACATAGGCCGCGAGGCCTAGGCTTATGAGCCTGTCCCTACTAGTACTCTACTACTACTACTACTAAAAGTACTACAACAATCTGGGTATTTTTTCTTGCAATTTTATTCCATGTGATTTATAAATTTCTGAACAAAGCAAAGGCGGCGGGCCAAAGCAGCTTTACTCAATCAAGCGAGTCAATGACTCAGTCTCCATGCAGGTTTATACAGCAGTTTTACTTGATTTTATTTGATTAACGGCATAGCATAGCATTTTTGGGGGAGTAAATTTTGACCAAATGACAACTTTTTCGTTGCCACTGGGTTTAATGTGTGCCTAGTACACAGGCACATGGGACCTCGGTTTATCGTCTCATCCGAAAGACTCCATGTTCAGACTGTAAGGCCTAGTGCAAAGTGAGAGGAAAAATCCCCTGTACACAGGTTTGAACTCAACACAAGACCAGACACAAGGTCTGGTGCTCATGTGCACTATCACTGTATCAGTGACCAGGACTTATTAAGTAATTTAGTTATTATCCAGGACTGCAGAGGAAATATTGGTAAAGGTAAAGATGTGCCACCCCCCCTGCATTTCTCGGTTAATTCTATTTTTCCGTTTTTGCCTTTCTTACCATACATAAAGCTGTATTTTAGGAACATTTTCAGCTAATAACCTTTTTGGAATACTAACCCTAGCCCTAAACCTAACCCTACCCCCCACTATGTACTGCAGTACACCGCGATTTGTCACAGTTGTGGTTCGTTGCGTTTTTCCGTCTTATAGGGTGGGGGGTAGGGTTAGGTTTAGGGCTAGGGTTAGGGATAGGGTTAGTATTCCAAAAAGGTTATTAGCTAAAAATGTTCCTAAAATACAGCTTTATGTATGGTAAGAAAGGCAATAACGGAAAAATAGAATTAACCGAGATAGGTAGGGGGGGTGGCACATCTTGACCTTTGCCGAAATATTTTTCATGACACCGGGCCAAGGGGGGCAGAATTAACCTGGTCAGCACAATTAACCCCTTTCCTGCAAAAGAAAATTGAAGAAAATAGCATTTTTTATGCTAATGCCGAGATGGGATCTGTTACTGTGTTATTAATGTCAGAGTCAATCTGGCGAAATGGTCTAGGGATATATCGGGATTGACTTTCCAGTTTTTAGTGTTCTTATCAAAAATCTGCATTCACATGGAAACGTGACATCAATCATTCATTGACATCATTTTCATTGATTTTGTCCATAGATCAGTGATCGCATTGATTTAGTACTGGTAATTTACTAATCAATAAAATACTGATTGCAAAACCAAAATACTGAAACAGATTTGATGGTTCAGTCCCATGGACTGATAATTTTTTGCTAGAAGTAAGACTGAAAATGGTTTGAATTTGAAAAGGTTGGGGTTTTTTGGGGGGTACTGTGAATTTCTGATTTTCACTGTTTTTTTGTTTCCCTGGGACTGGTTTTGACATGGGTTTTTGGAAGAATATTCGCTGGTGGGACTGGTTTTCAAATGTTCTGCTTCTAGTGTGATCACTGGTAGACTTAGGCTTGGCACTGGCAGTAGTAGACTTAGTCGGTTAATGACATGCGACTTATTTGGTCAACTTGATCATTGATGCCAGTTAGGCAGAGAGTGAGAGACTATGTACTGATGTAATTGCCAGATCCATCATTTTGGCAATGACAAGGGCCTGAAGAAGACCTGACTTTCATTTTTTAATGTTTATTCTCACAATCAGAGTTTCCTCAATTTTTTGTCTTGGTTCTCTGGATTGCATAAATTTGTTATCCTAATCCTGACCCTTTCCCTAACCTTATCCCAATCTCAATTGTTTTTGCCCTAACCCCAGATGACGTAGGCCAGACGAATGTTAAACTTGAACCGCTTTTGTTCTCAGATTGAGAATGTTCTCTTCATTTGTTTTGGATTTTATGTTTTTAGTTTTAACCCTTTCACCATCAAAGTCGCATTTTAGCACCACAGTGATTTAACACCTATGTCACTAAAAGGCGTCAAATTGGGGTCTATTATCCAAAGACCCTATTGTCTTAGTTTGGGGAAGTAAGGATAGACTTGATATGTCACAGAAGAATCCCCAGTACTGCAGATGGATTTGGTTCTCTACCCAGGTAAATTTAATGGAACATTTG
>JAGGCT020000967.1:0-64976 GCA_017654935.2 Phymorhynchus buccinoides
GACTGATAAATCCAAAGACATTAATGACAAACAAATGGTTAGTAGTTGTCACCTGCCTGCTTTGCACTGAGGCTCTGCACCTGATGCCTCATGCTGGCCAGGCGTCTGAGGCGTCGCAGGGTGTGCCTTGCCGGGGTCATCCATGGAGCCTGGTGCAGGAGGTAGACCACCTGGGACTGGTCGGCATCCATCAGGACTGAGGACAACTGATCCTCGTCCTCCAAGGCACTCTCCACCGCTGCACACAACCACAGGTCCGGGGACTATAATATTCAAAGAAAAGGATGAGGAAGTTGAGGGTGAAAAAGGCAAGATAATTATGGTAACCCAACCCACAATAGACGATTTTCGGAAAAAATAATAATAAAGGAGAGCACTTCGTGAAAACTAGAGTTTTTTACCTCGACTTACTCGGTCAAATACCATAGCAACAATGGCGTCGAAGTGTGAAGCGGAGCGAGTGAACGATTTGGCTTAGGCCCCTTAAAGATTTTCGGTTTTCAAGGTCATATGCCAAGGTCAAGGTCAGGACGGCGAACATTTTTGCGCGGATGCCTTCCTCTCATGGTGACACACCACCAAAATGTGAAGCGATTCGGTCAAGCGGTTCGGGAGATATCCTTGGGACAGACAGAAAAACAAAAAAACAAACTAAGGTCACACTTCAAGGTCAAGATCAGTATGGCGATAATGTATGCTCGGATGTTTTCTACTCTAGGCTATACAGTGCCACACAGTCTGAAGCGCTTCTGTGAAGTACAAATGTTGAAAATATGGCTTAAAACCCAATTTTTAGACCCCTACTACTTTCAAGGCGCACCGATCTCCGGGCCTTGACCTTGAACTTGATCGGTATGCCATCATCAGAACGGCCATAAGCCAAAGTACCTACGTGCCAAGTTTGAAGACTCTAAGACCAACAGTGTGGAAGTTATGGCCCCTTAAAGAATTTCGGTTTTTAAGGTCATACGCCAAGGTCAAGGTCAGGACGGCGAATGGTTTGCGCGGATGCCTTCCTGTCATGGTGACACACCACCACACAAAATTTGAAGCGGTTCGGTCAAGCGGTTCGGGAGATATCCTTGGGACAGACAGAAAGAAAGAAAAACAAGAAATATATAACTTACGAGTGCGAATAGAGGCATGGTACGACCGAGAAATATTGTTGTCAACCCCCAGACCATGCACAGTATGCGAGTCCACTTTAAACTTGTCATGTACTTTAATTTTAGGTAAATCAGACTTTATGTTCTGTCGCTTTTGTCTTGTGGTAATTAGCATAAGCTTTGATTTTCTAGAATGGAGGGCCATGTGGTTATATTCAGTCCATGTCACTAAGTTGTTCACGTCATTTTGTAGGTTGGTAAGTACTAAGTCAGCAGTCTTGTTCTTGTCGTGTAAAGTAGTACCATCGGCAAAAAATTCACAGGGACAGGAGATGTGTAAAGGTAAATCATTTATATAAATAGTAAAAAAAATGGGACCCAAGACAGAGCCCTGGGGCACACCATACTTTACCGATATTAATGAGGATGATTTACAGTCCCGATGGACCAATTGCCGCCTGTTGGATAGAAAAGATGATATGAGACTAACCGATTCTGTTGACAGACAATATAGAGTTAGCTTTCTTTGGAGAAGGTTATGATCAATGGTGTCAAATGCTTTTGCAAAATCTACAAATATAGCCCCTGTGATAAGATCGTTATTTATGTTCACATGACATTGTTCAATGAGGTTAGTAAGTGCTGTGTGGCAGGAATGATTCTTTCTGAAGCCACTTTGATTAGGGTGAAACAGATTGTGTGTGTCAAAATGAGACTGGATCAGATTTTAAGGTGTTTTTTGAGAGGTTTGGACAAAAAAGATAAAATTGATATGGGTCTGTTGTTTAAACAATCATTTGGATCACCTGATTTAAATTGTGGCAGTACTTTTGCATCTTTAAAAGCTTGTGGGAAATGACTTTTTTCAATACAAAGATTGTAAATGTATGTTAAGTGTTCAGTAATAATTGGTGCAGACGCTTTCAAAATGTTATTATCTATATTATCCAAACCTCGAGATTTAGACGTATTCAAGAAACACAGCTCCCTATATATATCAAGTACAGCAATAAATTCAAACTTATGTTCAGATTTAATGCTTTTTGAATCACTGACAAATCATTATTACTGGTACGGTCAATATCTACAAGTTTCTCTGCTACTGTAGCAAAATGATTATTTAGGTCCTCAACTGACAATTCAGACAAAGAAGCAGTGGAACTTGCATTCCTGCCAGACAGCTGATTTATCGCTTTCCATAACGATTTTGTATCTGATTTTGAAGAGATTAGCTTACTAAAATATTTCTTTTGCGCGTCTCTTTTCATAGAGGTGACCAAGTTTCGTTGTTTTTTATAATCATCGTCTTTTCCTGACTGTTTGAATAAATTATCACGAACATTAGATTCAGCATTAATTTCATCTGTTAGCCATGGCTGATTATCTCTGAATTTGACACGTTTGATTCTAAGTGGTGCATGTTTATCAAATATAGAAAGAAAAGTTTTATACCACACATCAAGGGCTATATCTGGATCGGTGTACTGATAAACCTGGTTGAAATCTGCCATACATAGGTCATGCAAAAAACTGTGCTCATCAAAATGTTTGTAACATCTGTACGAAATACATTGATGGGTGCATTTGGGAATTTTTACACCTTTTTTTGACCATGTTGCACAAATAGGGAAATGATCGCTAAGTCCATAAATAGGCACGGAAGTTTCTACAGAGTTATTGGCGTTACTGACATAAATATGGTCTATCAAAGTTTCAGAGGTTAGTGTTTTCCTTGTAGGTGTGGTTATTAATTGTGTTAAGTTGTACGACTCAAGTAATCTTTTCCATTTGTTGTGGGGTTTAAATAGATCAATATTAAAGTCCCCAAGAAGCATAATCTCATCAGAAAAATTTACAACATCCTCCATCATGGAATCAAAGCGATCGAACCAGTCAGATCGCTCCTCAGGATTTCTATATAACATTCCAATTAAAACGGGTTTGTTCTTTTTTAGACGAATTTCTAACCAAATATATTCAATGGCATGTCTATCAAATACGGTAATATGTTTAAAACTGACTGACTGATGTATATATGCTACTAGCCCCGTTTCCAACTTAATTACAACTAGGGTCTCTACGCACTAAACGATAACCTGGAATTGCGATTATACAGTCAGAAATTACGTCTGTTATTCTAGTTTCAGAAAGACCGAAGACACTAAATGGATCATCTACATTGGCCAAAATGGAAGGAACGTCAGGAATTTTTTTGTTTAGCAGATGACATGTATTTAAATATCCCAGAGAGAGACAATGACAATGACAATGACAATGACAATGACAATGACAATATTTATTCCAGAAAAGGCATCGCCCCATTAGGAAGGGTGTGTGTCAACATTATAAAAAAACCGGTTTATCAATACATCAATAATTAGCAACAATACAATACTTATGACAAAGCAACACTTCTAATCTTAAAGGCCTTATACAAATATATAGACAGTTTATGAATCGTGTTCTCATTTCTACTAGACATCAATAGACTAAGCTTAAATAAACTGGGATTTCTGTAAAATTTCGGTGCTATCAATTCTTTTCTCAACTCATTAAAAAATGGGCAAGCAAGTACAAAATGTAACTCATTGTCCTGATTTTCCTTGCAAAGAGGGCATGTTAAATTTTGAATGTCAGCGTATCGCTTTGAATGTACAAACAGGTCAGAAATACCCAGTCTAAATCTAATCATAACGAATTTTAAATGCCTGCCAATATTACTTTTCAGGTAAGTTTGAACAATATGATCATCAATGCCAAACATTCTGTACATGTAAAATCTGTCACTGTTTTGCACATGACTGTTCCAGGCTTGCCATCTATTGTCAATTAATCTTTGTCTAAATGATCTAATGAACACGTGATCACTTCCAACATTCTGGTTAATCCAAGCATATCCAAATCCATTTTCATATAAACATTTCCGAACATTAGTAACCCAGTTATTTCTACCCCTCTGATCTAAGTTAAATAACATTAAATAAGATTTCCTGGGAAGTCTGTGGGGCTCCATCTTAATTAGTTTTAACCAGTATCTGATACATTGGACGATGGCATTAATAGTAATAGGATATCGGTTTAATTCACCGTATACTAGATCATTTGGCGTACGCAGAGTTACACCAAGAAATTTCTTCAGTGCAAATGTATGAAATTTTTCTATATGAATAGCTGCTTTGTCTAGTCCCCATATTTCAGCACCATATAGAGCAATGGGAGCAATCTGTGTATCAAAAATCTTTAGAAAGATGTTAACTGAAAAAATGTTCAAAACGTTTAATTTACGCATAATACACAACAAGACATGTTTTGCTTTGCTTGCTAGATCTTTACAGGATACATTTAAGCTTAATTTAGTAGTAAACTGAATGCCCAAATATTTATAGGAATTTACAACAGGTAAAACTTTTTCACCCAAAAACCACCTTTCTCTTGCTCGCAAATACCCACCTTTTCTAAATACTACTACATTTGTTTTCTTCATGTTAACTTTCAATCCAAGGTCTAAAGATGATCTATGCAAATTATTCAGCTGATTTTGAAGCCCAATAATGGTTTCAGAAATAAGCGCAATGTCGTCAGCCAATAAAAGTATGAATAACTCTAATGCATCATTGAAAAAGGGAACGCCATGCCTACCATTATCTATAACATTCAATGCTAGTTCATTAATGTACAAAGAGAAAAGAACTGGGCTAATTGCATCACCTTGTTTAACTCCAGAAGAACACTGTATAAAATCTGTTAATTTTGCTCCACATCTAATCTTTGCCCTAACATTTGCGTACATACTTTTTATACATCTAAATAATTTCCCATTAATATTGTTTTTCAAGAGGATTGGCCACATTAACTTTCTATTTACTGTGTCAAAAGCCTTCTCGAAGTCAATAAAGGCGACATACAGTTTTCTACCACTAGTAGCATTAAACTGTTTCTGAACACAAGAATATAAGGTAAAAATATGGTCCGTTGTAGAATACCCCTTCTTAAATCCTGCTTGATATTCACCGGTGATATTATTTTCCTCAATCCAAGATTGCAACCTCTTGTTAACTATAACCCCATAAATTTTACAAGCAATGTTACTTAAAGTAATTCCCCTATAATTATTAGGATCCCTACTGTCACCTTTCTTGAAAAGTGGTAAAATAATCGTCTCTGACCAACTATCAGGAAAACGACCACTTTCAAAAAGAACATTCAAAAATTTGACAAAGAAGGCAATAATCTTTGATCCAGCAAACTTAAGAATTTCTGCAATGACACCATCAGGACCTGCTGCCTTTTTTAATTTCAAATTTCTAATAGCAAAAATAACCTCCTCTTCTGCTATTGGGCCATTCACAACTTCATTATCATCCATGATAACGTTATCAAAATCACCATTTACTTGTTCACCATCATCATTTTCTAACAGCTTTTTAAAATGCTGAAGCCATTCTTCATCTGATATTTGGTTATTCATTTTTGATTTACATGGAATGACCTTACGCACTGCACTCCAGAACATTTTCTGATCATTAATAGAATTGGTAAGGTTATCCAAAATCATGTTATTATAAGCCTTTCTTTTAAATTCTAATAAATGATTATATTCCCTTCTTTTAATGCAAAGAGCATGCCGGTCATTGCTATCCAAAGTGCAACGAAACGTTGACAGAAAACCTCTAACCTTTCTGCGGAATATTCTACATTCATAATCAAACCATCCTTCTTGTCTCTGTGTTTTATTTAAAACGATTCTCTTCTTCATACACTCTGATATATCTTTCATGCAGTTCATAAACGAGTCTAAGGCCAGATCGACATCAACATCAATAAGATTGTACGCATGCTCCAATTTAAGTGAAGTTTGTTCTGACATTAAGCTTTCTCTAAAGTTATCAAAACAATCAGGATTCCACACAAATTTTTCAATTACTTCAACATTACCACTCATAGACACCATGCACTGATTTTCGTAAGGAAAGCGTACTGAAAATGATACAGGTAAGTGCCCAGAATCAATCCGTTCCAAAACACAAAGTCGACAATAATCCATGATAAAACAATAAAGATCAGTGGACAATAAGAAATAGTCTATCACACTACTGCCAAAGCACGAAATGTAAGTATAGCAACCATCTTCGTCACCGTTACACAATCCATTCAAAATGCAGACATCCAAAGCAATGCACATATTTAATAACATTTTACCATATGAATTAATACAATTATCTTGAGACTTTCTTTCAGAACATAGTGCTTGACTTTTATGTAAATCATCCAACTCACTTTCCACATAAATCATCTGAGACATATTTGAAGATCGAGCATTAAGATCTCCAGAGAGTATAATAAAGTAGTCATGATTTAAAAGAGCACAATCAATGATGTTGTTTTCTAGCATACTAATTCCATCCATTCCATCACCAACCATATTATAGAAAGGGGAGCCCTCAGGAGGCACGTATGCACAAACATACAAAATATCTTTTTCCACGCCAAATAAATTCTTGTCTATTACAAACAGTAGAGTGTTTCCTTCCGTAGCATTTAACTGCATAACAAAATGCTCATATTCTTTTCTAATTAAGCACACAATACCACCAGACGGTCTACCCGGTCCTGATAATTTAGTTGCTGGCTTACAAAATACATTAAATCCCTCAAAGACGTTAGAATGAATGCTAAAAACAAATGTTTCAACTAAGCAAATGAAATCAAACGACATCACAAAAGATACAAAATCTGGATCGCACAATTTAGACCGAATACCATTGACGTTCCAGTGCATGAAATTAAACTCTTTGTGTTTATCATAATAATCTTGCTGAGCAGAAATGATACATTCCCTATCTGCCATGCTATGATCACTGTCACTATCAGAAACATTCCCACCAAATAACGATTCAGTATAAACATCTCTTGGATTTTTTGCTGATACTTTACTGTCATCTTTACACAAAATTGATTTTTCCAAGCAAATTGAATTATTTATAGTTAACTCAAATTTATGTTTATCCGACATCAAAACGCTAGAGTCTCTCTTCACAGCATCGTCACGAAAAACTTTCTCTTCATGTTCACAATAGTGAGTGTTACTTACATCAGTATTACTTACATCAGTATTACTTACATCAGTGTTACTTACATCAGTGCTATATAAGGGAAAAGAGGCATACATCGCATTGCCATTGAAATCGTTGAGGAGCTTATCATCATTGCAATTGCTTAAAGAGTCACGCTCATCATCATTGAAATAATCAGATCCACGAAGTTCATTCATAGTGTAGCCAACTAACGACTCACGTTTAACACCATTGTAAACACAAGACGAATTTTCCCCATCATCTTTGTAAAAATCCAATAACTCAAGCTCATCATTGTAAACAAAAGCAGAATCAAGCTGATCATCATTACAAACTCCAGAAGAATTATGCTCCTCATGTTTATTATCTATGCGAACATCAAATAAGTCATACACAATATCTTTGCAAAAATCAAATGGACTATGATCATCACTGAAAACATCAAAGAAATCATACTGATCATCAAAACAGGAATGCTCATCATCATTGGGATTGCACACATTAATGCTGTTATGCACACAAAGGCTGCCAATCCGTTATTTGTAATTTTTATTGTGACTTCCACTTTCCTTCACTAACCTCTTTCCATCAGGAGACAAGAAGTATTTCTGTCCGTCAACAATGAGATGATCATAAACCATGATTACCTTTTGTGCCCCTTCATTTCTCTTCTTTTTCATGAAAGCCACCAGTTTCTTTCTGATGTCTCTAATCCCAACAGAAAAATCCTCCCCTATAAAGATGTTTGTGCCTTTCAGGTTCTTTTTTGCTTTCAGGATTTTGACTTTGTCCTTGTATGACACACAGTGAGCTATCACCGGGGAATCTGGCTTAGAACTAACTCTGTGGACACGGTCAAACTCTATGCTACTCCCAATGCCTAGTTTATCGATTATTAAGTCTGTGAGCTTCCCTTCACATGCTGTGCCAGTTTCAGTTATGTCCCTGTCTATGCCATAAAACAATAGATTGTTTCTTTTTGACTGATTTTCCAGGTCATCAATCTGCTTTTCCATAGTACATACCTTAGACTGTAAAGCATCATTATACAACCTCAGTTCATCATTTTCCAGCCTGAGAGAGTCAACATTTCCTTTTAGACCCCTTACCTCATCTTGAAGTTGAGTGAACTGATCCTTAATGTGCTTCACGTCACCTTTCACTTCATCCAGTTTGCTGTTCATTTTCTGGTCCAGGCCATCCAGTTTGCTGTTCATGTTGTCATCCATTCCGTTCAATTTAGCCATTATTTCTGTGAGCGTAAAGTCTTTCACTGATAATGTCTGGTTGGGGGAGGGTGTAGAAGCGTTGGACAGTTTACCTGCAGTGTTGTTCCCAGCATTCTTTTCCGCAACCGAGAGTCTCGTCTGCCGCATAGTCTTCTCTTCCTGTCCCGGAAGAGGCCCTGGATTCCGTTCGACGTCTCCCGCTTGCATGAGTAACAGGCTTCCCCAGAACATGTAGACAAGGGCAATACCACAAGGAAACCATGGGTACGGGTAGAACATCGCAAACGTCGTATCTTGCCTTTCCGTATCTGTATCACTCTTTTCTCCATAAAGGCCGTAAACACGAAGGCAAAACAGCCACACAATGAACGAAAGTCTAACTGGCCTGCTGGCATACTACCTTTCAATCAGTTCACAGTGGGGAAATCAAAAAAATAAAATTAAAAAATAAAAAATAAAATAGGCGTAGCAACGCGTGCAAAACAGCAGAGAGCAAAAATCACGTCTTACTCCGACCACGGCCAAGCACACACTCAGAGAGAGAGAGAGAGAGAGAGAGAGAGAGAGAGAGAGAGAGAGAGAGAGAGAGAGAGAGAGAGAGAGAGAGAGAGAGAGAGAGAGAGAGCACACACACAAGACAAGGGTGTTTAGGTGTATCACCCAAAGGACACAAGGAGGACGGGGGCCTGAGATGTGGGGGGCAAGGGAGGTACAGGGCGGGGCAGGTACATGGCGTTGCCGGCAAAGGACATATCTGCCGCTCGGCGATGTCCTTGTTTTAATGTTTGTTTGTCTCGGAGCAAAGGGCATGTTGGTGTTTTTCCCCTGAACGTACCAGTTTCTGATTTCGTTCGCTCAAAATGTCTCTGCATGATTTGGAGTACACTCTCCCCCCGTGGGGACACCGGGGGTCTTTTGTATAAATAGTCCCCCCACCTTCTGGAAGTTCTGTGCTTGTAACTTCCTCTAATCTGTCACTCTCTTTGACACTGCCTTTTCCCTTTGCTTACTGTCACCTACTATCTTTTTGCATTACCGGTCCATTCTCCTGCCTTTATTTCACGAAACACTTTCAAAAAAATTTCTTCCAGCCGAAGTCGGAATTCCTGGGCGTAACTATTTCTTAGGCGCATAACGCGACTCGTCCAGAATCATATAATAAAAAGCCAAGTGTCCGTGTGTGTGTGTGTGTGTGTGTGTGTGTCTGTGTGTCTGTCTGTCTGAAACACAAAACGAGCCTTATAACTCTGCCGTTTTTCGACCGAATCGCTTCAAATTTGCTATGAGCCCTAACTCATGGCAACGGCAACCGAGGCGGCCGTGTCATTTGCGCGGTTTGGCAAAAGCGCGAAATGGATGGTTGGGGTGGGGTGGGAGGGCAGTGGGGAGTCTGTATGTCTCTGTGTCTGTCTGTCTCGATCTCTGTGTAAGTTTGTCTGTCTGTGTCTCTCTCTCGCTTTCTGTCTCTGTCTCCCCCCACCCCTCTCTCTCTCTCTCTCTCTCTCTCTCTGTCTTTGTCTGTAGGGCCTATGTCACGCTGTCTGTCTCTCTCTCTCTCTCTCTCTCTCTCTCTCTCTCTCTCTCTCTCTCTCTCTCTCTCTCTCTCTCTCTGTCTCTCTCTCTGTCTGTCTGTCTGTCTGTCTCTGTCTGTCTCTGTCTCTCTCTCTCTCTGTCTCTCTCTCTCTCTCTCTCTCTCTCTCTCTCTCTCTCTCTCTCTCTCTCTCTCTCTCTCTCTCTGTGCCTGCTCCGGGGCGGAGGACGTTAAACAAATTTTCATTCATCCAACCGGAACAGCAGTTGTCCTCTTTGCTCTCTGTCTATGTCTCTCTGTCTGTCTGTCTCTGTGTGTGTGTGCGTCTCTCTCTCTCTCTCTCTCTCTCTCTCTCTCTCTCTCTCTCTCTCTCTCTCTCTCTCTCTCTCTCTCTCTCTCTCCTCTCCCTCTCTCTCTCGGTCTCTTGTAGGGCTATGAGATGTACTGATGATGTAGGCTACATGTTCAATGCATAATGTCTTTACTTGGTTACTCGACTTTTAACAACCTGTTAGGTGTGCAACGTGGGATCTTTAGTCATATAATAAAAAGGCAAGTATGTGTCTGTGTGTGTGTGTGTGTCTGTCTGTCTGTCTGAAACACAAAACGGGCCTTATAACTCCGCCGGTTTTCGACCGAATCGCTTCAAAGTTGCTGTCAGGCTTGCTGTGGTCGGGGCAAAGCCTGGCAGCAAATGTGAAGAGAATCGGGAGATCGCGTCACTCTCAGAGCAGCGCCAACGGGAAACAGGGCCTTATAACTCCGTCGTTTCTTAACCGAATTGCTTCAAATTTGCTGTCAGGCTTGCTGTGGCCGGGGCAAAGCCTGGCAGCAAATTGGAAGAGAAGAGAATTGGGAGAGCGCGTCACTCTCAGAGCAGCGCTAATGGGAAACGGGGCCTTATAACTCCGCCGTTTCTTAACCGAATCACTTCAAATTTGCTGTACTCAGCGTTACCAGTACTTGGCGTTACCGTTACTAGGCATTACCGTTACTCCGGAGAGTGCATCACGGTTCCACGACAATTCCCTGCACACAATTCCCCCCACAAGACAATTCCCTGTCAATGACAATTCCCTGCGTGCGACAATTCCCTTCGGCTTATTTGCCGATTTTACCGCTAGAAATACGAGAGAAAAGAGGGGTTTATCTTTGTGATATTCTTAGTAGAGGAAGAGAGAGAGAGGGGAGGGGGGGGTCACCCTCTCTCTTTCTCTCTCTGTGTCTCTCTCTCCCTACTCCCGAATTAAAAAAATCACGGGATAAGCCCATTCGGTGGTGATGCTCCTTGGCAGCCAATCTGGCGTCCTAAGTTGACCATTCCCTACGGAAGACAGACGATAGGGAACAGAAGATCAGTAGAAAGTTAGTAGGTCATTCATTACATTCTAGTTAGATGTGTTTCAGAGGCCGATTCACGCTGATTTCAAAATACAAATTTATTAAAAACATACATTTATTATTTCTTGAAACTAAGTTAAACAAAAGTAAAACAGCAGCAGCACACATGCATTAAAAACTCAACGACTGTTTTAGAAATTGAGACAATATGCCAGTCCTTTGATCAACTGCATGTTGGAGCGCAGTTCACACTCTGTCAGTATTGTTTTGATTCTTTCGTCCATGTCCCTGTATTTCCGCTTTTTGGGTGGAGGTTGCTGACCAGCCAGCAGCTGCACAATCTCAATCTCTTTGAGCATCTGCTGTTGTTTCACAAAGTGAATGAAACGGAAAATGTTTGGATGCAGTGCTCCGATGAGTGACTGCAAGCCACAGTGAAATCCCTCAAGTTATTTGTTTGCCCGTGCTTCGTCATTCATTGTGCGTTCGTGGATATTCCACAAATCTTGACTGAACACAGGTCGACGCCGTCTTCCTCGGTTTGGTCATCCCAGGTACGTGTCCTCAAAGTAGTTGACAACTGGTTCAGCGCGCTCGTCCATGTGGTCGTCTGATGACAGTTCGAGGAAAGTGTCCTCCACACGATTTGGGGGAAGAAGGGCCAAGGCGGGAAAGCATTTGAAATACTGCGCCAACTCCATGTCATTTTGTTAGTCAGACTGCAGACCGAAGTATTGGATCTTTCGCCACACGTTCTGGCAAAGGTAGAGAAACAGGCTGAAGTTCCTTCAGTTTGTTCAGAAGGCGCTGGTAGGTCACCTGTGACTTGTCTGGAAGGAGAGCGTATTCCAGCAGGATCATCTTCTTACCTGAAATAAACACGGTCTTACTTCAGTCTGTGCATAATTATGTCGCACACACACAGACACACACACACACACACACACACACACACACACACACACATACACGCGCGCGCGCGCACACACATACACGCACGCAGAGTGAGAGAGGCAGTAAGAGAGAGAGAGAGAGTGAGAGAGAGAAAGAAAGAGAGAGAGAGAAAGACAAGCAGAGAGGTAGACAGAGAGATTGTGATTGAGTGGCCACAAAGTAGGGGGGGGGGGGGGGGGGGGGGGGGCAGAAGAAAAACAGACAGATAGATAGACAGAGAGATAGAGAGATTGTGATTGAGTGGCCACAAAGTAGGGGGGAGAGAAAGACAGACAGATAGACAGACAGAGAGATAGATAGAGAGATTGTGATTGAGTGGCCGCTGAGGGGGGCGGAGAGAGAGAGAGAGAGAGAGAGAGAGAGAGAGAGAGAGAGAGAGACAGACAGACAGACAGAGAGAGAGAGAGAGAGAGAGAGAGAGAGAGAGAGAGAGAGAGACAGAGAGACAGAGAGACAGAGAGAACAATCAGACATAAACCCACCGAAAACGTTTCCATGCAGCATGTATATCTGTTCAAAGAGGTTCGGAGCCACTTTGAATGTCCCATCAGCTGCCCATTCTGTGCACTGAGCCAGGAGGAGGAGGTTCTCATTGGTGGTGAATACCAGAATCCGTTTGGTATCATTAGCTGCTGAATCGTACTAAAGAAACTGTTTCCCGTTGGACAGCTTCTGTCTGTCTTCATCGATGTGAAGATCTGCAAAGTTGGCTGGTTGGGCTGGCATCACGTTGTGTCGGTTTCTTACCCGCTGGATGGTCCGTTTCAATGATCGCACAGTGGGTAGGTTGGCAGCAGTTGCATGGGATACTCCTGTCGTTGCGTTGGCCAGAATTTGCTGGGGACTTTCCATGGTGTTCACTGCCCTTTCGCGCACACATTTAAGGACTGCAAAAGTATCCTTTTCCGCCGGGACACAAGCATGGTTGTGACTGCCCAGTACTTTGAGTATGGTGTCCCCTCGTTTGTGGATCCGTGCACGACACCTTTTTGGTCCCCATTTTTCTCTGCAGTTCCATGCCGTTTTACCCTCATTTAGGTCCTTTTCTTTTACGAAGAAAAATCCATTCAACTCCGTAAGATGTCTTCCCTTTTCAGTTTTGTACATGGTTGAGTTTTGGCCAACACAACACCTCTTAAATGAGTCATATGTGTATTCAAAGCTAGTGAACAAGATGAAAAGAGCAAAATCACCTGCTTTCTGATTGAACTAGATGAAACGAGCATAATTCACCTGATTTCTGGTGTTTTATCATGTTTTGATGAGAATTCTTTTCATTGCATAAATCACCTGATTTCTGAGTTTTTTCAGTAAAACTTTTTGGCAGGGAATTGTCGGTCGCGGTGAATTGTGCGCAGGGAATTGTCAGTCACAGTGAATTGTGCGCAGGGAATTGGTTCGTGGGATATTGTGCGCGGGGAATTGTCGGGACACCGCGCGTCACTCTCAGAGCAGCACCAACGGAAAACGGGGCCTTATAACTCCGCCGTTTCTTCGCCAAATTGCTTCAAATTTGCTATCAGGCTTGCTGTGGCCGGGGAAAAGCCTGGCAGCAAATTTGAAGAGAATCGGGAGAGAGCGTCACTCTCGGAGCAGCGCCAACGGGAAACGGAACCTTATAACTCCGCCGTTTCTTAATCGAATTGCTTCAAATTTGCTGTACTCAGCGTTACCAGTACTTGGCGTTACCGTTACTAGGCGTTACCGTTACTAGGGAGAGTGCATCACTCTCAGAGCAGCACCAACAGGAAACAGGGCCTTATAACTCCGCCTTTTCTTAACCGAATCGGTTCAAATTTGCTGTACTCAGCGTTACCAGTACTTGGCGTTACTGTTACTAGACGTTGCCGTTACTATGGAGAGCGCGTCACTCTCAGAGCAGCGCCAACGGGAAACAGGGCCTTATAACTCCGCCTTTTCTTAACCTAATCGCTTCAAATTTGCTGTACTCAGCGTTACCAGTACTTGGCGTTACCGTTACTAGGCGTTACCAGTACACGGCGTTGCGCTCGTAAATATAATAAATGGAGTGTTTCCAACATATATAACGACAGGATACAAGACAGGGTGTTTATGTGAGCTGAAAGAGATTGGTTTTTGTGGAGAATTTGAAAAAGCTGACTGACTGGGAATGGCGGACATTGAAATGGTAAGTTGCTCCAGAGAGAAGGGCCTTGTAAGGTAAAAGCTCGCTGATCAAAGTCGGAGTGTGGCTGCCCCGAGGCGGGGTAACCCCAAACGGTCACATACGTAATGTTCACATCCCTAGCTGGTGCACTTGTACCATGGTGTTCAAGTGCTCCGGCTGTTGGGATGATCCCTGGAGTCTTTAAGCCAGGGTATGAGAACAACAACAGCAACAACTCACCATTCTGGTACAGTTCACACAGTCGGTTACAGGACTTTTTGTACAGCTGATCGTCCTTCATGTGAGCCAGACGGAATTCCCACAGAGCGCTCTCCAGACGATGGATGTCACTGTCCGCTATGGCATCCACCAACTCATCGTGCAGCTAAAACATCATTCAACAGTCAATCAGTCAGTCAATGTAGATTGTGGGAGCGTAAAACACCATCCAAGAATCAATCATTCAATGTAGAATATGGAAGCGTAAAACACCATGCAACAGTCAGTCAGTTTATGGTATGAGAGCGTTAGTCACTATTCGTCTTCTTTGCCGCCGTCGTCGTCGATCGCTCAGACACTGTTCTGTCATATAACCGCAGATGCGTCATGCTGCTGTTAGGGACCTAACTAAGAAATACTTAGGTCCAGCATGTCCGTCTTCGGCTGGGGAAATTCTTTGTAAGAGTTTCTAGGACAGAGGCAGGGGAATGGACCAGTAAGGCAGAAAGATAGATGATAGTGAGCAAGGGGAAAGGGCAGAGTCAAAGAGACTGATGGATTAGAGGAAGTTGCTAGCACAGAACTTCCAGAAGTTGGGTTACTACTTGTACAAAAGATCCTCGGTATCCCCATGAGGGGAGTCACCATTCAACAATCGATCAGTCATTGTGAGATGTTGGAGCTTACACACCATTCAACAGACAGTCATTTTTATTATACATATATTACAGTAAATGTTCAGAAGTAGTAAATTCACAAATGTCCTTAAAACATTAGTAAATTTGTAAATGTACTGCTTCATTTGTTTTCAATTCTGCACCTAGATTAAAAAAAAATGTTACTTAAGCACTAAAAAAGATTAATTAGAGTAAATTTGTAAAATTCCTGAAACATTGATTCAAACCAAACCATACTAATATACCAGGCCAGTCTCACAAACTTCTGTATGTACCAGCTAATAAAAAACAAATCCCATCTGGACACAAACAATTCTAGTTCAGATAGATTGCCATTCTTATAGTTGTAACATCATAACAGTAACAGAATGATCCAGCCTCCTACCCTGCCTGTTTTGTCGCTGCCCTTGGTGGAAAGCTTGAGCTGTCTGTGTGTGGTCAACAGATAGTTGAGCACTTTCACCAGGTCTGATAGAATGTGGTCTACTTCTGATAGCGATACATTTCCATTATTTTGCCAATACTAGATTGACACTAACGAAATAATCTACCTGTTTGTCCCTGCCCTTGATGGAGTGCACGAGTTGTCTGTCCGGGGTCAGTAGATAGTTCAGCACGTTCACAAAGTGTCCCTCCTTTTCTTCACTGTCCTTGGCTCTGGCGTCCACCTGAAGACTGTACTCTGGGTTGTACGAATCCCAGGGGATGATCACCTGTTTGAAAAAATCAAGTAAGTTATTGTGAGTCTGTGTGGCGTTGGGTGGGGCAAGGGGAGATCGACCTGAAAGCTACCTTTTGTGACTGAAAATGATGATACATGCTGAGATGTCTTGACACAATCATATTCAGATGACAGCGCCATTGAACTCTTTTGCAGCTTAGTATCTGAGGGAAGTAGTAGGTATGGCTATTTGAATACTTCTAATATGCAAATCACCAAATGATCTTCACGCATTGTATCTCGATAACAATAGTCTGTCAATCTTAAGGTTAACATTATTCACGAGATACTTTTATTTCCCCATGGCAACACAGTGATACTCCAGTCTTAATATGACTTGCAGCTCACTGTGTTGCCATGGGGAAATAGAAATATATCGTGAATAGTGTTAACGTGTACACAGACCTTAAGAAAAAGAACCATAGTGAGAATTCTTAAAAGGACTCGAGAGAGAGAGAGAGAGAGAGAGAGAGAAAGAAAGAGAAACCGACAGACTGAAAGAGGGATCTTACATTGATAGTGACGAAGTCATCCTCCTTTTCTTGGGTCACTCGACTGTCCAGTTGCTGACTGGACAAACTGCTGTGGACCAGGCGTGTCACAATGACCAGCGGCTTCTTGGTGCGAAAGCAGAATCGAACCTTCTCTCCCTCCTGAGCCACCACCAGCCCGTCTTCCCTGGAGGGATCCACCAGACCCGCATCAATGGCCGCCTGGTTGAAACCCAGACCCGTTTCAGGAATGGGAGGGAACGGTTTGGCATTTTCTGTTCGCCCAACAGACTGGATGAGCAGATTGCAAAGGCGTATTTCGTCTCCATCGAAGATTTCCAGCTTGTAGAACCCAGTCTGGGGCAGTCGTGTCAGCAGAGACAGATGGTTTTTACCGCCAGTGAACTTGATGTAGTTGTCCAGTTGAAGCTCATCAGGGAATTTCTTCTCGGATCTTTTCTCGTTGTAGAACAGTTTGTAACGAACAGGCTTTTCCCCTTCAGGTACCTGGAAAAGAAAGAATGAGAGGCAAGGACCAAACCTACAAACACGTCAAGTTAATTCCAATGTCATTATATCTCGTAGCTAGTTTGTATGTTCCGTATCTTAATAGATAGGTTTCTGCTAAAACAAATTTTACATAGCCTTTTTTAACCGTATCATGGTCAATATATAAAACTAAACCTTTAAATACGATCGATCCCATAGCAAACAGACCATGTTCAAACATTAACAACAATACATTTCCAGTATGGTATTTGCTTATCATGCTGAGTGAATGCCTCATGTTTTACAGAAGGTGAACATAACGAGTTGTTCTATAACTACCAATTGAAAACTCTACTGATTTGAATTTGTTCGATAATATGTTGAACAACCATTTCCTGAACATGCTGTTCGTATAATACAAGACTATGCCATAACAACAGTTAAGAACAGCATCTTGTGCTTGATTTAGAGTCAAGTTTTAGGTTATACTACTATTACACAACAGTAATGCACCCACACATGCGCTAGTGTGCACATATACACATTCACACACACTGGCATACGCATACATAGGCTTACATGCACACGCACAATATAAGATTTAACTCTCGGTGCGCTCTCCCAATTCAATTGAGTTTATAGCCTTTATAGCTTCCTCAACGACAACCACAGAACCAGAACCAGAACCACACACTATATATATAAGTGTACACACTGTAAAAGATAAAGTTTGTAATTAATTGTAACTACATACGCATCTTTAAGGAAAATTGTTGACTTATGCACAGTTTGTTTCATAGGCGTATAACTTACTTATAAGTTTGAAACAACAACAACAACGAATACTTGTTTATTCATCCGAGTTAAGCGTCCCAGTTTGGAAAACACTTTAAAAAAAAAATGATGACTTAGCTATTGTTATAAGATATAAGGAAGAGAAATCAATGGAAATCTTAACCTCTCAATTGAAAATGGTGGAAGACGCATCCACAACCGTGCTTTGCTGAATAAAGTAACGTAGCAACAAAACGTACAATTTTCCTGGTTTCAAACTCAACTTTAAAGAAAAGATATTACTGTCCTGAAAAAACCCTCTAGCAAATGTAAATGTCACGGGAAAATTCGCAATTTTCCCTATCAGGTAGCTGCATGCCATATAAAGCGATTCAATTACAATTCACAAACACTTAGAGTCCACATTATCTTGTAGTGATCACAATGCACTTATCACAAATACATTAGGAACTCGTGCACAAACATACCTAATTACTTCAATTATGGATTTGTACCTTATATGTCGAACATTCCACATAAAATACAGCTAAGAAAGAGATGTTTTATTGGTAAATTACTGCATGAAATATAAATAGTGTATCAATTATATATAATTTTAGCGATACCTTTCCATGACAAGTTCGTTGCAAGCGTTCCATAAACTTATGTTAAGGCGTGTGAGTGTCAAATTTGATAACAAAAAGGACAGGACATGAAAATCGTGCGAGGGCACATCTCTTCATCTACCGCGCTACCTGTCCGTTTGTCTGTCTGTCTCACCGGTTCATCTGTTTGAATGTAAGTCACAATGTCGTGTTGCTTCACTTCACACTACGAGACAATAAATCTCTCTCTCTCTCTCTCTCTCTCTCTCTCTCTCTCTCTCTCTTACTTATAGGTCGTGTGTGTGCATGTGCGAGCGCGTGTGCGTGCGTCCGTGCGTGCGCCTGTGAGTGCGTGTGAGTGTACGTGCGTAAGTGCATACGGTTGGATATAAGCTTATATTTATTAACATGTGTTATGATTTGTTTTATATTGTTTGGATTTTGTTATATTTGACTGTTACAGTATATACGGCATTATGAATCATTTGGATATTACTGTTTATTATCATTATTATTATATAATTATTACTTTTGTTTGTTATTATTCCTGTCGTCATTCTTGATGATGTAATGCTTACTCAGTTCATCCACATTAAACATTTCAAGATTCAAGTTTTTCTTTTTCACACACAATTAATTTAACTTCGTTGTAAGCTTGGGGAAAATCAGAATTCTGAATTTTACTGAGACCAATCCGGGAAAAATCAGAATTCTGAATTTTCTCGGATTCCAAAATTTCCCGTGACATAAATATGCTACCAGTAGAAGTTGTTGATAACATTTTTCACTAACCTGATGAAAAGAAATGCAGCATCGTCCGTCTTCAGCCTTCACAATAGCTTCAGTCCTGTCATCCAGGCGCCACGCTGATTTCAGGTAATGCTGGGTCACCTCAGGTGTTCTGAAGAACTTGTCCTTGGACCAGGGTTCTGCCAGAAGCTGCCACTTGGGATCCTCAGGCAAGGAGAAGTAAACGAAGTGTTCTGGGTCTGGAAGGAAGCAGTCCTCACCAATAAATTGGATTTCTTTCAGCTTAGTTGCGACCCTAGAGGAAAAAAAGAGAAATATTCTGTTGTGAAATTTTAGAATTGCAGGTCAAAGTGTTATGTGTTCCAAGCATTACGTTTACTTTTTCCTTCAAGAGACAATAACATAATACACAGAATCAGAGGGAACTTTTTTCTTTGAGCTTTCTTTTTTTTTTAAACAACATACTCACACATATGACAAGGCTTATTTAGATATATAGGCTGATTAAATATGACCAATAATTACTAGAAGCTTGGAGAAAAATTATGACAACCCCGACATAGAGCTAAAAGCTTTGGCTGAGTGGCTAGAGTTGCCAACTCGTAATCCAACAGGTTTGTGTGAGTGGAGGTTCAAACCCATCTCCTTCCGTGGTGTTGTGTCCTTGTCCTTGGTGTTGTGTTCCTTGCTCTATCCTGGTGTAAATGGCTACGTAACGTCATTGGGGGAAAATCCTTCAGATGAGACTTAAAAGCGATGTCCTGTATATAAACGCATGCTCAAGATCTTGCGCACGTGTTAATGCCCATTCCACGATTTGGTAGGAGTGAGCCAGATGTGTCAGTGGGATGGGTGACACACATTCACATAGTATGCATCCTGTGCACCAATTGTAGTCTAAATGGAGACTTTGGGCGTGGGGCAGGGTAAGCATCCCCTATCAGAAGAGAAGAAACTTCAATGAGATGAAGGCAGGTCGAAGAAGAAGAAGAAGAAGAAGAAGAAGAAGAAGAAGAAGAAGAAGAAGAAGAAGAAGAAGAAGAAGAAAGACATATGCCTATTATTGAAGAGCAGTTGAACAATACCTCGCATTCTATTTGCTGTCTTTCAGTCAACGTTTACTGCTCTGACTTGCACTTTCCTCAACCTTCTGTGTCATTTCCTTCACTCTCTGTTCCTTTGTCTTTGCAGACCATGCCTGCACATGTGGATGCTGTAAACGACTGCAATGAGTTGAGTGTTGATTTGTTGGATGCTTCTTTCACCCCTGCTTGGAGCATCCATAATATGTTAGGATTAAGAGTAGGGTCCTTGACGGAAAGGGACATAGGAGAAAATTTGTGGAGTGGGACAGCATAATAATGCCCACAACATCTTCCCATATCCATTTCGATTACAACTGTAAAGTTACTTTTGTAAATTTGAAAAAACAGTGGATTGGAAAAATCCAAGTCACTAAAAAACAAAAACAAAAAGTGTCTTGGATTTCACCAACATACCACGCTATTTATAATTTTTTCTTGATACTTTTGTGAAATTCTGTAGACATTTATTTTTTTAATTATTACACAATAATTTTCTTGTAATGCTTTCTCCCACCCTTCCGTTCACCACCTTGAATAGATACAGATCCTGAATTGAAGTGTACATACTTTAGCTTAAAAGAGCCCAATTTCTGTTTCAAATGCTACAAACTCACCTCTGGCGGTGAACGGCTTCCCCTGATTCTTCCAACAGTACCCAGTCAGCGTGTTCGGTTACCACTACACCAATGAAGGCATTTGCTACGTTCACAATTCGCCATGATCCGTCCACCAGGACTACCAAGCAAGTGTGGTTGAAGTCTTCCAGAACATCGCCAACAGTGTAGCCAGCGATTTGTTTCGTGTACCCCTCCATAATTTCAGATGGCAAACCAGCGTGTCTGAAAATTGAGAGAAAACATCCACCAATTTTCTCCTGAATTGTTGTCCTTTGACCCAGTGTATACTGGGCAAATGGTAATAAGTTCATCTGGCTCTGATTGTCTTTGTTGTGTGTCTGCGTGATCTAAATAAGACCAAAGGCTCTGGTTTACCAAAGATAATGGATTTAAATTTAAAGCTCTCTGGGTTTACCGAGGAAGGCTTAAGAAAGATTTTCATAACTTGTGCTCCAATATTCGTTCTTTTATATTATTTCTTTGAGTTGTTGAAAATGGTGACTGCCAGGTCTTGCCCCCCCCCCCCCCCCCCCCAACTCCCACCTGATTTTATCCCTTCCTGGTCCCAATCTGCCATTCTCCTCTCAACTGCCTGCAAACAGGCAGGCTGATCGGCAGGCCTGTGGATGGCCTGCAGGAGCTGTTCGAGCGGAAAGCACTCAGGCGGTTGAGGGCCATCCAGGGTGACCCCAGTCACCCTCTGTGTGAAGTGTTGCAGGCCCAGGTGTCTTCAAGATCAGGAAGGCTGATCAGTTTTAGTGCCAGGACCGATTGGCTGTGGCGGTCTTATCTGCCCACAGCGGTGCGCCTGTTGAATAGTGGCCTGTGAACTGGTTGGTCTGGTGGCCCTGCCTGCAGCATTCCCCATCCTGTGAAGGAACAATGGCGGCAAATGTGTGTGTGTGTGTGTGTGTGTGTGTGTGTGTGTGTGTGTGTGTGTGTGTGTGTGTGTGTGTGTGTGTGTGTGTGTGTGTGTGTGTGTGTGTGTGTGTGTGTGTGTGTGTGTGTGTGTGTGTGTGTGTGTGTGTGTGTGTGTGTGTGTGTGTGTGCTTATGGGGGAAGAGGGCATGGATGTAGGTGCTATGTTAATATCATTTCTTGTTCCATTTGCTTTTACATTAATTATTTTATGTGTGATACCATGCCATGTATTTTATGGTCCTGATGTTTAGAGGAGTGTGTTAGTGTGTGTATGGAGAGGATGGGAGAGCAGGGGAGGAGGGGGGTGGGAGGGGGGGAGGGGGACGGTTCAGTCTGTGCTATAATTTACATTTGATCTTACATTACAAGTATTTGTTTTGTACACCTTTTTTTTTAAACCTTTGGATTGTTCTTCATGTACTTTTAGCTTGATGGCTTATATGTATGTGTGTGAGTGTGTGTGTGTGTGTGTGTGTGTGTGTGTGGGGGGGGGGTCAGTCTGTGAAATAGTTTACATTTGATTTATTTTACACACAGAAATTGATTTGTACAATTAATTATTCCTATGCTTGCTTACTTTTAACTAAATTGATGCTTTATCATGTGTGTGTGGGTGGGGTGGAGGTGTGGGGTGGGGGTGGAGAGGGGGGGGGGGCGTAGGGGGACGGTTTAGTCAGTGAAATAATTTGATTCTACATATAGTACTTGTTTTGTACATCCATTTTTACCTTGTTGTTCTTTAAAAAACAAATATTTTTATGCTTGTTTAATTTCAGTCCTATATAACTTTTATGCAAATTGTGATATTGTTTTCCCTTTTAACAATGTCATTTATTTGCTCAGTTTACCTTTATCCAAGTTGGTGTGTGTGTGTGTGTGTGTGTGTGTGTGTGTGTGTGTGTGTGTGTGTGTGTGTGTGTGTGTGTGTGTCTGTCTGTCTGTCTGTCTGTCTGCCTGCGTGCCTGCCTGTCTGTTCAGAGATTTCTGTTTGTGCCATCCTTTTCATTTGGTTTTCAATACATTGGATTATTTTCTTTATTTATATGCCTTTTTCACATTTTATGAACACATTTATTTTTGTATCTTGTGTGTGTGTGTGCATGCGCGCGCATGTGTGTGTGTGCGCGCGCGTGTGTGAGTGCTTGTGTGTGTACTGAATAGTATTACTTTATTATATTTTACCGTTTGCTGTGATGTTATCATTATGATGTTCTTCACTATTAATGTTTACTTATTAGGGGGGATGGGGGGAGTGGGGGGTGAGGCGGGGTGTGTGTGTGTGTGTGACAAACTTAATTGGTTTATGTGAATAACATGTGCTTTTATGCATGTATTTTATGTCTTATTATATAATGTCCCGCCAGTTTTACATTTAAGTGCACGCTGAAAAAAGATTTTCTTCATTGAAGACAATAAATACATTTGATTGATTGATTGATTGGGGATAAGTTCGAAAGCTCCTCGATTACTTCCTCTACAGGTCAGAATTTTCTCATCATGTTTTTGTTTGTCATAATTATTATTTCTTTGGATTTCATTAATTACATATTTCACATTTAGCTCATCATAGATCAGGCAAAGGACAAACAATATCCCTTCACACACATCTTGATTTACAGCCAACCACTTTTTACATTCTTATTAAACAGTCACACAGACAGACAGACAGAATGACAGAAACATGACAGAGGGTCAAACAGACACAAGACAAGAACATAGCCTACTTAGCAAACTCTATAAACCAGTGAACAAAAAGAAGTTAAGTTTACCGACAGAGCGATCCAAAAAGAAGTGGAATATGAGTTCCCCGTTTTTCTTGAGCTATCTTCTTCAAATGGTTGCAGGGTGTGTCTGGGTGGTCACCAGGATAACAACTGGGGTCCAGCAACTCTTGTGACCCCACCCAGATGAATATCGATCTCAGTTTGGCCAGGTCAGAGGTCAGCCCTTCTGTCAGGTAGACAGCCAGATCACGAAAGCTCAAGAGGAGCTCTTTCGGCGCCTGAAGAAAAACAACAAGGCAAGCAGTGTGAACGCAACTTCAAATGCATTTGACGAGTATCAATGTGCAAAGACAACAGAGATTCTTGTTCAATTTAGATTTCATGGGTCATGCTTTTGGTGATACAAGTTACTCAACAATAAGAATAGCAAGAGAGCAAATTGTGTTTAAAAGAGCGGCCAGCTAGATTTATTTGGTTTTTAATATTCAGCCGCCGTGGTGTAGTGGTTAGCGTCGCGGACTACTGGCTGGGAGGTCTTGGGTTCGAATCCCATCAGAGGCGAGGGTTTTTTCGGTCCTGGACCGACTCCTACCCAGAGTGAGTGGCTATGGGCTCAATGGGAAGACTGAAACCACACAGTCGAGCTTCATCCGCTTAACGGATGCGATTCTGAGAGTGTTGCTCTAATTGCAAGACCAACACTGCAGGTGTCTGTAGTTCTCGGGCCTGGTTAACGCCAGGATATCATTATGAAAGGAAGCGTAGAATACAGCCCTGCCATGCAGTCTCAGACCGATACGGAACTCCACATCATCATCATCATCGTTATCATCGGCCTCATTTTCCATCAATCATAAAAATAAAAAATGTCTCACATTCTGTGACTTTGCATGCCCTACTCTCATGGTGACCTCAGTTTCGGTTTCCAATCCAGTCTATGCCTTGGTGCGTTCGGGGCAAAGTCATGGGGATCAGTGTGTTCTGGGGAGCTGTCGGTGGACGGTCGTGGTGGCGCCCTTGGAAGAGGACCTCACTCACGCTGGCTCCGCGACTAAGAGAATAGTGTCGTCAGTAGGGGGCTTAGTAGGTGGTGTCCTGAACAGGCTCCACTGAACTCCACCGAAGTGACTCAGCAGAAGTGCAGTGTCTCCTCGGTTGGTTGCCTCCTGACGGTCTAACATAGATTCGCTCCCCTTGGACTGCTGGTCTCGGTTTCTGCGACTTGAACAAACCCGGGTGTAGCTGCGAATTGGGATTCGGAACGAGCGGCGTGGGAGCAACGCCACTGTACGGCCCTGAAGATGGGACAGCAACAACAACAACAAATTATTCTTAAGGGATTCTTAAGAATATACTAACAATAGATCTATTGTTTGTTTGTTTGGTCGTTTTTTTTATAAATCCACCACAAAATTGGGGAAGTCTATGTTTAATGATAACAAATGACATTTATATAGCAGACATTCTAGGAAACTGTACTCATGGTGCTTTGCGAGAAAACAATGCCGCAAACATTCAAATTGAAACGGACTATATTATTTTGCATCTGTTGTTGTTTTTCTGTCCCAAGAGTATCTTTGTGAATTACTGCATACAATCGCTTCAAAAGTTTATATTGTGCATTATTTGAAGTTCAAGACCTTGTATTTTAATAGTAGATTCACTGATACTGATTAATGTGGCAAACCTTCCTAGCTCGCTGTTCGGTGTCTATGAACTTCTCTGGGTCAAAGATGTCTGCCTTTTTCCCCACAGGGGGCGCTGGGGGTGAAAGGTCGTCCGTGTTTTTTGGCATCTGGCTCTGGAATGTTTAAAAAAAATATAATAAGAGGCAAAGCCTTCGAGGCTCACTCGAACGGGCACATGCGGGACATGTGTGTGTGTGTATACGTGTACGTAAATTTACTGTAACATAAATATTTATAAAGGTACGGACCTAGAAAAATATTGAGGAAATCAATATAAAAGAGAAATGCCAGTCTCTGATTAAAAAACAAAAAGGATTTAGTTTGCTGCCCCCCCCCCCCCCCCCCCCCCCCCCCCCCCCCCCCCCCCCCCCCCCCCCCCCCCCCCCCCCCCCCCCCCCCCCCCCCCCCCCCCCCCCCCCCCCCCCCTGAATTTATATTATTTTTTAAATGAAAGAATTTTTTTATATAATTTCTACACATTTTTATTTTTACAAAAGAAAATGCCCAGGCAATCTTATACTGCTTCGAAATGGAGCGCAGCAAAACAAAGAAACAGCTGATGCGACCAAAAATACAGTCCCTCAACACAAAGTGGGGTGAAGGACAAACAAGCAAACAACAAAACAAAAGTCAGAGAAACGCGAGAAATTGTACAAGAAGAAAAGCAAAACAATGGGGCCGTTTCACAAGAGCTAACGTTACGTTGCGCTCGCTCAAATCGACAAAAACGGCACCAAGAAACACCTCTTTTGCCGACGTTTGCCGCTAACGTTTTGTGGCTACTATTGAGGTAACAAGCGACAAACTACTTGAAGGATCATGGGAAATATCAATACTTCCGGCTTTTTTTTATATCTCGCGTGAATGTGATTTTAACTTCCAAAAAGCTTGTCACAGCAAATATTCTTTAGTCCATCATGTAAAAATACAGGATGATTTTAGCAAATTAAACGAACGCAAGTGTTTTTGAGTGCTCTTTGTTAATTTTCCATCAAGTTAGTTGGCATAATATCGTGCAAATTTAATTTTCTGCACACAAATAGACGTGGGTGAAATCGAAAACTTTGTACAAATTGACAGAGGTATGATTTATCTCCCTTATGGTAGCAAGTATTTTCTATCTCCCAAGAGTGAAGAGTAAGCTTAAAGAGTGATCTGACCTTAGCAAACGTTTAGGGTGTTTCTTAGACCCCTTTTGACGTAACAGTTATTCGCGCGGCGACCATTATCTAGAGAAACTCGACACTGTAACCAATCAACCATGTAAACAAAACACCACGTTGACAGGCAGTTGTCTGACACACTGACAGAGAGAGAGAGAGAGAGAGAGAGAGAGAGAGAGAGAGAGAGAGAGAGAGAGAGAGAGAGAGAGAGAGAGAGAGAGAGAGAGAGAGAGAGAGAGAGAGAGAGAGAGAGAGAGAGAGAGAGAGAGAATACAAATACGAATGTTTTATTGAAGGTAAAATGGATAGGCTACAAAAGCTTCTTTGCACCATGCGCTCCCACACATATGCTTTAAGCGAACAAAAATAGGAAGAAAAAAAATCGAGTCAAGCAAGTAAAATGGTCGCAAGAACATGAAATAGTTGAAAAAAAAGTGGAATTGAATTAAAGAGAACAATGAGAACAAATATGAGCACTGGTGGTTTGAATTGAATTAAACACAAGACATGAAAACAATAATGAGCCCAATGACAAATCATGTACCGAATACGTTCACTTGAAAATAGTTACAGAAGGGAAATGAGAGAGAGAGAGAGAGAGAGAGAGAGAGAGAGAGAGAGAGAGAGAGAGAGAGAGAGAGAGAGAGAGAGAGAGAGAGAGAGAGAGAGAGAGAGAGAGAGAGAGGAAATACGAAATACGAATGTTTTATTGAGGGTAAAAAGGATAAGCTACAATAGCTTCTTTGCACCTTGCCCTCTCACTCACACACTCACACCATGCATCAGGCAAAGAAAAACTGACATAAAAACAATCAAGTCAAGAAAATGAAACAAAAATTGGCACATGAAATAATTGACAGAGAATCAAAGATTGTCCATTCAGTACTTATGGTGCGATTTCTGAAAAGAAAACACGCTAGTTTTATTTGGTAGACATTCTACCACCTAGGGGAAGACGGGGTAAAAAGCGCATGGGCGGGTAAGAAGCCCACCCCAATTATCTCATGAAATAAAGACAATTTCAGTCAAATTTGCCCATGAGACGAATGCTAGACATTAACGCTCGTCTCATGGACAAAATGAGACTGAAATTTGCTTCATTTCATGAGATAATTGGGGTGGGCTTCTTACCCGCCCATGCGCTTTTTACCCCGTCTTCCCCTATAACTAAGAACGAAATGGGTGATTTATATTAACTAGATCTGTTCTTGGTTTTAACTTGGTTTTGCTGCGAATGATATAAGCGGTAAATTTATCAATAATATATTTTGGAACTAAATTATTTATGATCTTGTGCATACAGGTACCTTTGTTAAAGAAAGAGAGAGAGAGAGAGAGAGAGAGAGAGAGAGAGAGAGAGAGAGAGAGAGAGAGAGAGAGAGAGAGAGAGAGAGAGAGAGAGAGAGAGAGAGAGAGAGAGAGAGTGAGTCATTACTTGGGCTGTTAGCAACAATCGTGTGGTCTAATCTGCTTAGTGAAGACACTCCCCCCCCCCCCCCCCCCCCCCCCCTTGTTTCATTTTCTAATTTTGCGAATTCTACATACGGGCTTCCACGAGTTGTAAGGTATGCAGATGCCGGCAGAGCACAAAACCAAACCAGATTAATTATTTAAATCAGTACAATTGTAACGATAACAAAAGCAAACAAAGCAGAACAAAATCGAACAAAGAAACACGCCAGCAAAAAACCCAATCAACTCACTCCGTCGTGAAGCTTCTTCTTTAACGAAATCTTTCTCCAGTTCATATAAAATGATAATGATAAAAAATAAAACGCAAACAAAATGAGAACAACATGCATGTAAAAAAAAAATCAGCTCACCATCGTGAAGTTTCTTCTTTAACGAAATCTTTCTCCTGTTCCTTGAACAACTGTGAATGAGAATGAGGGTTTATGTGTTAGAAGGCACATTACATCGGGAGTGCCAGACACGATTGGCTGCACATATTTACTTCCGTAATAGATACGGTGCGCTTCTTTTGTTGCTTGGCCTTTGCTCAATTGGCTTTTATTACCGGTTGACATTAGTCTGTAGAAAGGGCCAATAGTCAATGAGAGCTGTACTATATATGGTTTTCTACAGTATTGGAATATCATGGTACAGCTTAGAAAGGGCCAATAGTCAATGAGAGCTGTACTATATATGGTTTTCTACAGTATTGGAATATCATGGTACAGCTTAGAAAGGGCCAATAGTCAATGAGAGCTGTACTATGTATGGTTTTCTACAGTATTGGAATATCATGGTACAGCTTAGAAAGGGCCAATAGTCAATGAGAGCTGTACTATATGTGGTTTTCTACAGTATTGGAATATCATGGTACAGCTTAGAAAGGGCCAATAGTCAATGAGAGCTGAAGTATATATGGTTTTCTACAGTATTGGAATATCATGGTGCAGCTTAGAAAGGGCCAATAGTCAATGAGAGCTGTACTATGTATGGTTTTCTACAGTATTGGAATATCATGGTACAGCTTAGAAAGGGCCAATAGTCAATGAGAGCTGTACTATGTATGGTTTTCTACAGTATTGGAATACCATGGTATGGCTTAGTCTTTCGTGGAAGACTATGACTCTCTAACTAGGGGGTATTTTCACTGGCTCTAGTGCTGTGGGATTGGTTGGCCTTTGGGGACTTTCCCCAACGCCAACTCTCGTCCTCAAATCCCTTTAGCCGAAAAAGTGGGGATGTACCCTGGGCAAGGCTTCTCCACTATACCATTTTAGCCCAGCCCGCCGGAATAGCAGCTGCCCCCTCTTGTCTTGCATGCGATTTTTGTGTGACTAATGAGGAAGGAAAGGGTGGTGGTGGTACATTTTGACCAAATGACAACTTTTTCGTTGCCATCGTGTTTAACGTGTGCTACGTGCATGGGCACACGGGGCCTCGGTTTTTCGTCTCATCCTAAAGACTCCATGTTCAGACTGTAAGGCCTAGTATAGAGTGAGAGGACAAATCCCCTATGCCCAGGTTCGAACTCAGGTTTACTGTATAGTCCATTTACGCATTGGACTGTAGAGGGGAAGTATTGTTTTTGATTTTGATCTTGTTGGGTTGTTGCTCCTTTTGTTGCCTGTTTTTTGCTCCTTTTGCTATATTTGCTGTTTAATTGTTTGTCTGTGTTGAAAAATGCGCATTCGCCGAAATATCCAGTAGTTTTGTTTTGTCTCTTGTGAATAAAATAACGTCACTTTACAACTGTCGAGTAGTTTGTTTGTTGTATGCATACGAGGAGAACAACGCGTTACCTCAGTGCCAATCTACACCTCTACATAAAAGATCACTAAATGGCCGACCAGGAAGTAGTTAGGCCTACTGGTCCGTTTCAATGCGTCTTATTCCGAGCACACAAAATAAAAATAAAATCAGACACGTCGACATGGTTTTGGTGTACGAGTGCTGTTTCAATTGGCTTATATCTTAAGGGGACAAAAGCCAAAGCTGAAAGTATTGACAAGCAATTTCTTTCTAGTTTCTATACCTCTTTTCTTTTTCTTCTTATACATTTTATATAAGCTATCCACAAAAAGTTAAGGATCACTTGCAAACTAATTCATAACTTTCCAAATAAGAAAGCCAATGCGTTGAATTTTGGCCAACATTTAATTCAATGCTTTAGTGATAACGATACACAATTGCCTTCAATTTCGAGCAATCGTTTGGTCTGTACATTTGATCAAAGTGGGTACGTATCGAAATTTGATTTCCCAAAGTCATTGAAATCACAAGACAGGGCATTCTGATGCTCCCAAAAGTTCAGTAATGCGTGTATCCGCCATGGCTGTTCTGGCACTCGACGCAGCGAGTCCTCATGGAGTTGACCAGGGTGGTGAAGATCCTCTGTGGAAGCGCCTGCCACTCAGCCTGCAGCATCTGGTAGAGGTGCTGGGCATCCCTGGGAGGGGGGTGGTTGCTCCTCACTTTGCGATCCAGCTCATCCCAGAGGTTCTCAATCGGGTTGAGATCGGGACTGCATGCTGGCCACTCCATTCTGTTGACTCCAGACTGCTGCAGGAAGTCGTTGACCACCCTTGCCCTGTGGGGGCGAGCGTTGTCATCCTGGTAGACAGCCGGCGGTCCCATCTGCTGCAGTGTAGGCACAGCCAGCGGTCGAAGGATCTCATCCCGGTATCGGAGGCCAGTCAGGTTACCCTGTACATGATACAAGGGTGTTCTGTGGTGAAGGCTGAAGGCCCCCCAGACCATTACAGAACCTCCACCAAAGGCCACCTTTTCTTGGACAGTGGCGTCAATAAAGCGTTCCCCTGGGCGCCTCCAGACCCTCAGTCGGCCGTCGTTGTGGTTCAGGGTGAAGCGTGATTCATCACTGAACAGGACCTGGGACCATTGCTGACGTGTCCACCTCACGTGACGTCTGCAGAAGGCGCGGCGTGCTGCCCTATGGGCTGGAGTTAAGCGTGGCCGTACAGCTGGGCGACGAGAACGGAGGTTAAACCCATGAAGGCGGTTCCGTATGGTCTGCTGGCTGATGTTGATGTTAGTAGCCACCCTCAGCTGCCTTCGAATGATGCTGGAAGAGGCTGTTCTTGTCTGCAGGGCTTGTCGTTCAATGAGACGATCTTCACGTGGAGTTGTCTTCTTCGGTCGACCAGATCTGCGTCTTTCATGGACCCTCCCAGTGGCTGTGAAGCGTTGAATCAGTCTGACAATGACCGAGATGGACACCTGAAGTCGCCTGGCCACTTCTCGCTTGGGAACACCATCTTGGAACCATGCAACAGCTCGTCCCCTATCCAACTCGCTCAATTTTCGTCGTGGAGGCATTGTCAAATCAGGCCTAATACTGGTGGTATGTCTTCTTATAAAGCCAAGCAAGAGACAGCATCTCACACATAAACAGCAGTGCTTGCACGTGCATAATGGTTTTTCCATCTGGCTTGTGCAATGTGTTCATGCAGAACGATCCAAAACAAGGTCCTTTTTCGCAAGTTTCCGCTTTTTCTTTTGCTGCCAAGCTCAGTAATAGAGAATCACGTGCAATGTTTCCACTAACACAACATCGCCCACTTACAGCTGAACAAGAATTCATAACAATTTGGCTTGACTGAGAAAAAAATAACAGGAGCGAACGGAGTTTATTGCGCACCTGTTTTCTCATAGTGATCCTTAACTTTTTGTGAGTAGTGTAGTTTGCATTTCACCACAACACGTAGCAGCAATGCCCATTTTGTGAATAGACTCCCCCCCAACCCCCATCTCTCCTCTCTCTCCCTCCCTCTCTCTCCCTCCCTCTCTCTCTCCCCCTCTCTCTCTCTCTCTCTCTCTACCCCCCCCCCTCTCTCTCTCTCTCTCTCTCTCTCTCTCTCTCTCTCTCTCTCTCTCATACTATGAGAACGCATGTGTATGTTTGGGAAATAATAAAAAATATAGCTTTATTATTCATGTGAAGAATATTCACATTGCAAAGCTGTGCACGCATGCGTGTGCACGCGCGCATGTGTGTGTGTGTGTGTTTGCGAGTGCGTGTGTGCGTGCGTGCGTGCACACGTGCGTGTACGTGTTTGAATGCTCACACACTCATTATTAAATGTAATTTTGAAGTTTCCCAACACACACACACACACACACACACACACACACACACACACACACACACACACACACACGCGCGCGCGCGCGCGCGCGCGCACGCGTTTTAAAAACTCAAACGCATTTTGTTCCTCCAAAAATAATCTTGTATTTTGTGCATGTGTTTGGGAAACACCAATTTTCCCCAGTATCAGTAGACAGCTTGTTTTCACGAATAATTGTACTTCTAGTTTTGTAATTTGTTTTACTCAAGTCAAGTCAAGTCAAGTTAACTTTGTTTGTCTCATAAATTGAGAAATTACAACGAGGTAAGAAAAACCACAATAAAAGCATATTTACAAACAAAACACATATTTATGCATCACAGAAGTAATATGCTATACTAAGGACGCTGCACTCTTGTAGGCCTAGCTAGCGAAATACACAAATAAAAATAATATGAATGAGAAATGGTGGTTAAAACACAATACACCGATCTTCAAGACAAGCAAAGAAGGCTGCCAGGCGTGGGATATAAAATCATAACTTGACATATCATTTGCGTGTAAACGCACGTGAAAAAAAGGTATAAGAATACACCATTGCCATTATAAACTTGACGTCACAGTTATTTATCTTCTCATAGCATTATTACATTACGGTCTTGTCAACGCGAGCTGTTCCTGCCAAAGTTGGACCCAGACTTTGACAAGCTGTGCAGTGCTACCCCAAGGATTCATTCAGCGCTGACAACACAATTTAATGCTGGTACACAGCACAGCCACTCTCAAGAAGATTCATGGATTGACTGAATCAACAGTGCCAGCTGTCACAGATCTACACAAACTATTCTGTGCGTGCCACTTGGATCGCCTAGCCGTGGATCTAGGCCTAGGTTACTCAACTCCATGATCAGCCATGCGCGTCGATATTAGCAGACGATTCGAGCTATGCAATTTTGTCACAGGGAGAGTCCATGTTGATAATGTAGATGCAGTACCGACATCGTGTGATAAACAGCAAGGCTCTCGAGATAGGATAAAAGCAATATCCCACTCCAAAATCCTAATAACTGATAATACATTTAAAATACATTTTAAATCAAGTGTATCAACAATAGAATCAGTTAAAATATATCAAGAACAAAACTTAAAACACAGTAATGTTAATACCTTCTCGACCTCCCTCTCCTCAAACATTTTAAACAATGACATACATGTATGCCAGTCAGTCGTTTCCGACCATGACTGCCAGATAGCAGAGGGGGGCAGCCGATGCTATTCCAGCTGGCTGGACTAGAATTTGTTTAGAGTGGAGATGTCTTGCCCAGGGTACATCCCCACTCTCTCGGTCAAAGGGGTTTGAGGACAGCTGGCATTCGGGAAGGTCCCCAAAGGCCAACCCTTTGGAGCTAGTGCAAATTATGCCCCCTCATAGGAGTCTTTCACAAAAGACTCAGATCAGCTGTATCATGGTTTTCTATTACTACAGAAAATCGACTATTGCACAGCTCTCGTGTTACTGTTGGCCCCCTACTTCAGGCTTATGTAAACCGGTGATACAAGCCATTTGAGAAAAGGGCTGATGACACACAAACATAGCAGTAAAGAGCAGTACATATGACATTTAAAAGCAATAAGTCTGATATTGTTTTAATACTTCTACACATTTTAAAGAATTCGGTATCATCAATGCAATTATATAAAATGTACAACAAACCACATGTATCTACAATGATGCATAAATGCAACGATGCACATGTATCTACAATGATGCATAAATGCAACGATGCACATGTATCTACAATGATGCATAAATGCAACAAACCACATGTATCTACAATGATGCATAAATGCAACAATGCACAAAAGCAAAAAACTTCATGTAGCTGTAACGATGCACAAATATAAATAAGTGACTACATGTATCTGCAATGATGTATAAACGTAACAAACTCATCACAATTGATCTGATGAAAACATTAGCAATGATGCAAATAATTCTAATATTATGCATAAATAAAGTGTTAAATAAATCACGTCAGTAAGTAGTCACAATGTGTGTGTGTGTGTGTGTGTGTATGTGTGTGTGTGTGTGTGTGTGTGTGTGTGTGTGTGTGTGTGTGTGTGTGTGTGTGTGTGTTTGTGTATGTGTGTGTGTTCTATGCATTATCCATTTTGCATAAGAACAAATGTTATTTACTTAATAAAATGCATTCAAAATGTGACCAAAATGTGTTGAATTTGGCATTATTTCTCTTGTTTAAAAAGCCTATGCATTTATTTTATTTAGAATCATAGGTTGAAAAAAAACCCGACAGAAACAATACAGCACATGATTTAATCAAATGATTCATGTATATCAGATAAATCATTTTGATTCATAGCTGCCCACAAAAAGTTAGGGAACCCTTTCAAAATACACATGTTTTGGTTATGTGCTTAAAACTTAAAACTTAACGTGATAGTCACATACACAAGAGGCTTGGCCTTACCGAGAAAGCACAAATGTTTTGTGATCGCCATTGGTTTCTATGGTAACATGAGTTTAAAAATGCCTCAAAATCCAGAAAACTCCACCAAATGTAATGCATCAGCATTTTTTTTATAGAGTGATTTGTGCAAAATGGTACTCATCACATGTTAGAAGGAAGCTTAAATAATGCGTACAACTCTCAATAAGGTTCTTTCTTAACAGAAGAGATAGTGGAATTATTCACTTAGTTACGAGAGTTAATTGTGCAGCGAAAGTTCGGTGTTTTGGAACTTGGGAGACCCTTGGCATAGCTGCAGGAAGGGGTGGCTGTGCAGGAAGGTGGTCACCAATTTCAGGTATTAAGTGTCAGTCATTATTAAGCTGTGACAGCAGTTCCCACACAGCCACACCTTCCTGCAACCATACCAGGACTTTCCCTAGATCCAAAAGACTCAACTTTCCCTGCACAGCCAACGTGACTCAGCAATTATAATTGCACTATCTTTTTTGTTTAGAAAGGATCTTTTCGTTGGCAGCCAATTCTGCAGCATCTTTTTTTTCTTTGGCAGCCAATTCTGCCATTTTTTCGTTGGCAGCCAATTCTGCAGCATCTTTTTTTTCTTTGGCAGCCAATTCTGCCATTTTTTCCTTGGCAGCCAGTTCCATTTGTTTAATCTTAATTTTTTCCTCTTTCGCTCTTTGGTCGTTCTCACGAGCATCCTCTCTTTCCACAAAATTATTAATAAATGTTTGTATATCAGCACCAACTAAACCAAGTTCCTTTGCTTGCGCACAAAGAAGTTTAAATTTTTCAGAATCCATCCTGAAAACAACGACAGGACACCAACGCACGAGAACGACAAAACGAACAAACGGGACAAGTAAGCGAAATTAAAGCTAAGGCGAGTTTTACCAAGTTACGAGTTTAGAAATTGACAATCAGTCAATCTTAAATTCAACTTGTTACATTTACTATCCAGAAAAAAAACCCCAACCAATCAATAAATTGGCCAAAAGCAGCAATTCTTAATTAAATCCAAAATATCTAACAACAACTCAACATCATTATTTCCCAAAAACGAAAAATATGTTTTTCAATTAATTGCAAATATAATACATCATCAATGCATTCAAAGAGAAAACATACACACAAGAAAGATACACACACCAATCACACTCTACTGCCGGTAACAACACAGACAATACAAACGAAAGGGGTGATAACCACACAAAAAGCTAACCATATAAAAGACTAACAGAAAGAAAGTCGAAAGAAAAGAGAGCGTTGGAGTAATAAAAAAAAAAAAATATAGACACAATTAAAAGGAAGAAAAATGATCTTAATCCCTCGGCAACTTCGAAACCTAAATAAAATATCTACAATGAAGTGCCCCCGTAAACTGGACACGGGAATTAATTTAAATACAGAAAGTCATACAAAATTATACAATTCACATACAAAACAAACTATTGCAATTTTTTTGAAAATTTATGATTTGGAAAATAACTACCCTTTTTTTTTTCGAAAATTCCCAACCTACAACTATTTAACCTACAAACTCTGGGGTACGGGGTCACCACTGTAAAGAAACTGAAACAAACTCTCACACACTTTGTCTCTCTCTCATCCACGCGCGTTCTTAACCAGAGTTTAACTTGGACTTTAACACACTAACACAACTTTCCGATTATCACCCCTTTATTCTTAAACTAAACGAGAACAACTTTGGTCCCTTTGTATGAGTAAAAAAATGTTCGTCTTGGGACAGGCACTGACAGGATAATTTTTACAAACACACCGTTCCTCGCGACACCAACTAAAAAACTTATCTGTCTCCGCGAAGCACCGTCTTCTCCACCAAAGGTCACAAACTTGGTTGCACCTCCTCCCCAAACGTTCTCCACCCAAACGTTTACAGGTCCGTTGGTGCCCTTGGCACCAACACTCAACCAGCGGCTCCCTCAGAAGCGCGAGGCTGGTCTCCCTTCCTCTCTCCGGCTCCACAGGTCGGAGGTCCACCCAACAGGAAGGGGTTACAGGGGGGACTGGGCCACACACCCTGCAAGGGAACTGAAAAGGCTGTCAATATTCTAGCCCTACTTGAATTAGCTTCGCGGACAGAATTTTCCGTGATTAGTTTCGGTGTGAGTGTGTTTAACCATGTACTGGCCTTTACAAAACTTAGAACTTTAGACAAACACACCAGCACCGAAACTGTAACTTTCTCTCAAAAAGAGTATACAATTTTTAAGACACCATAATGTCTTTGCAAATGTAAATAAAAAAAACCTACAATTTTGAAAACCCTGCAAAATTTAGAAACCCAATTTAAACTTTATGAATGAAATACAACTTTGAAATAAGTAAACTTCTTTAAATCCTAGCAATTTAGAAAACAACAACCCAAAATTTACTTTACCCGGACTTCCGAAAAACCCGGTTAAAAAAACGACTGTTTAAAAGGGCGCAGCCTTCTAGCTCAACATCGCCAGACACAGTGCTGTGCACAACCAGACAGTGTCCTATTTGGCTGCTGGCTGTGTGAGCAGTCGAGCGAGTTACCCAATAAGTTTACGAAATTCACGTGCTACACGTGTTATAAAAAAACAGCTCTACAAAACTTGGTTTTACCAAGGGTAAAGTATATCTCCGACAAGGAGTTACTTTTTAAATTTGGAACTTGCATTTTAGTTTTACAACATAATATATTTACCAAATTTTATACATTAATAAATTGACATATTATATCGTCAATTTCGGAATTATGCCTTTCCTGACAGTTGTACTCATTCTTAAAGCTTCCTGTTAACATGTGCTGAGTACCATTTTACTCAATTCTTATTGTGGAAAATATGCCCAGGCACTAAAATTGTTAAAAAGTTTTGGATTTTGGCACCTTATAAAACTCATGTTACCATAGCAACCAATGACGATCGCACAACATTGTAAGGCCATGCCTCTTGTGAATGTGTCTGCTAAGTTTTAAGTTCTAGATGCAAAGCGTTTTGAATCTATAAGCAAATAACCCAAACATGAGTTTATTTTGAAAGTGTTCCCTAACTTTTTGTGGGCGACATATTTTTTTCTTTTTGTGTGTGTGTGTCTGTGTGTGACAGCCAGTTTTCATTAGGCCTATGTAGGCCATACTGCTTTTATTTATTACTAACATACCTTCTTTCAATTGTTAATTTTCTTTCTTTTTTTCTAAAATGCTTCCTGTACATACATTAAAATATTTTTGTTAGAATAAGCAACAACAACAAAAGCAAAGACAAATCTGTCTATGCGATGAATAAAATATTATCTAGACCCATCCTGTAAGATTTATGTAAAAAGATCTATCTTGACAATAACTTTTAGAACAGATTAAAATTTCGACAAGCGATCTAGAAAAAATGTTTCTTGATTATTTTTTTTAAAGCTCAATAATATGCTTTGTACGTCAAAAAATTCTACACGTTTTTTTCCTAAACAGAATACAAATTAGGACAAAGTTTTAAGACTATAAAAAAAAGCCAAAAACTTTTTTTTCCAAGTGTTGTCTGGGTTAACTGTTTTTCAATTGAATTTCAAACGCAGCCTTTCGCATCGTCATCTAATTTTCTGTTTTTCTGTTTGCTCTCTACCTCCACCCCCCTCCTCCCTCTCAACATCGTCATCATCACTGTTGTTGCCATCTCAAGCTGTTGCACGAATGCGTTGATTGATTTATGCATTGTCTTCTCTGTTTTCTTTGTTCTCTTCTTCTTTCCCTTCTTTATTATCATCTGGTGCTTGTTCCTCTTTGTCGCTCTGTCTTTTGTTGTCTTTTTCTGGTTCATCCTCGTCTTTTTGTTCGTCGTCGGTGACATTGGTGTTCTCTTTCTCTTGCTTGGTATCAATCACGGCTTTGCCCTGTATGAAAAGAATAACATTGTATAGAATGATCAAATTACGATAATAATAATAACATGAAATAATATGGAAACTGTAAAATAATGAATAAAACAAAATTTAAAAAAAACCGTATACATTTACTGATCAACATGCCAGACCCCCCTGACGACTTTATCAATGCCTTGGAAAAAGAAATGTACATATATTTTATAGAATGGTAAATCAAGTAAAATCAAAGTCTGTAATTGAAACAGAGTATGGTGCTGATGATTTAAAAATGCTTAAAGTGAGGAGTTTGGGTCTTGTATGAAAGTCAGTTGGTTATGTAGACTTCTAGTTACAAGTGATGAGTCTGATTGGAAAAGTTTTACTATAAACATGTTTCCTATGTTGGATAACATCAAAAAGTGTGGGTCAGAATATGGAAATGTTGTTATGCAGAGTGTGCAAAATCCATTTTGGAAAGATGTCATGAGACATTATAAAACACTGTGCTTAAAATGTCAACCTACTTCAGTTCATGAGTTTATAGCTGAATATATCCACTATAATGGAAACATTGTAAGGAATAAAAAGGTGATATTTGTACAAGAGTGGAACACTCATAATGTTCTTTTTGTAAAACAATTAGTAAATAATAATGGCAATTTTATGTCCTATCAGGAATTTTTGTCATAGTTTGCTGGTATTAGAACCAACTTTGTTTTGTACGAAGGTATTCTGAATACTGATCGATCATATGGTAGAAAATTAAATGTTATTCTTACAAACAGGTACAACGTATTAGATCAGAAAGCTTTACTTATTATTAAAAGGGGCAATAAATGTGTTCAAAATGTTTTAAATTATAGTAATTATTCCTACTGCTGTCTCTAAATGGAACAATATGCTTGACAATCTCAGTTGGAAATTAATCTTTTCTCACTGCTTTAAGACAACAGCAGATGTCCAACTGAGATGGTTCCAGACTAGACTCTTACATAGATTGGTTCCAACCCAGAGGTATTTCTTTTTGCATAAAATTATTGATTCCCCAACATGCAATTTCTGTAACCAGGAAGAACAGTCAATTCCACACATGTTGTATGACTATAATGTTGTTTGCAGCTTTTGGAATGGACTAGAAAATATGTTAAAAGATAAATGCTTGCACTGCCACAACATGGAAATATGCAAGGAGTTGATTTTATTTGGTGTTAAACGAAATACAAAGACAGAGAAAGTTATAGACCTCATATTTCTGTTAGCTAAATTTTATATTTACAAATGCAAACTGCAAGATGTTCACCCTAACCTGCAGGCTTTTGTTACCATTAAAAAAAAATAGACACAACATAGAAAAATACTCAACTGTTCTAAATTATACTACAAGACACTGATCAAAATTGGTTTCCATATCTTGAAATAATTTCATAAATTCACCGTTTTCTTTTCTCCTGCTCTTGCAAAATTGACATGAATTATTTCAATATTTGTGTATTCCTTTTTATGTGAAACGTTGATTTTGTGTTACATACGATGCTGCTCATTATTATGTTGGTTTGTTTTTTCTCAATAAGCTGTGGCCAGCATCTAGTGTTTTGTCAATATAAATGCATACTCATTAACATTATACTATTAGTACTAGTAAATGTTTTTTCTTTTCAGCTGAGTAACCCTACAGACGTACCCCTAAGGATAGGGGTTAGGAGAGAGGGATAGCTCAGAAGATAATATAGTATTCATGAGTGTATCTGCATGGTACTGATTATGTGTGTGTTGGTGTGTGTGTGTGTGTGGGGGGGGGGGGGGGGGGGGGGGGTCACTGTGTATACGTTTTTGCTTGTCTTGGAGGGAGCCTAAGCTTTGATGTTTTCTAATTCTATGTACCATTGCCCATTTATACTTTTACCCCTTTTTGGTACACAATTCATAATCATTAATTACCCTGTGCTCACCCCTGGTTTATGGTTGGTGTTATCAATTACATTCGTGACAGTCATGATGGAGATGAAATTACTATTGTAGTTATAATTTTTATCATGACTATATGTCACCGTGTGTGTGTATATGTGTGTGTCTTTGTTTTATCTTCATGAAACTTGTAAAATGGAAAACAATGTTCAATAAAAATAATTGTGCTACAGGTACAGGCATTTCTCGCCAAATTTTACGTGAGCCTGTGGGATAAGGTCTCAGACGGTGTGTTTTTGTAGATCGTTCAGATGTTTCGCGTCTAGGATTGCTACACTGGCTCAAAGGGGAGGCGCAGGGTCAGCGAGAGTTGGCATTACGTTATATGCCCTTGGGTGAGAGGGCGGAAATGCGCACCGTGAGGAATGCTTTGCATGGTGGGGCATGTTTATGGTGGGCACATTTCGGTCGACTGGGAAGACCGGTGGGTCTGCGTTGCTGAGGCTTGTTTCGTCGTGCCTCCGGGAGACAGATGGCGGAGGTTGAGATTGAGATGGTGCTGTCTTGGCGCTGAGAAAGCGTGACTGTGTGAACATTCACCTTGATCACCTTTTAGTTGGTCTGCCAATTTTCACAGGGCCACGCTTTCCTGGAGCCAGGCTGGCGCCATCTTTGTGTCGGTCTCTGTCGTTTGTCTCTTGCGGGCATGGTGAGATGGCGTGGCCACGGATGCCCAGTGGTTTGTTCGGATGACTGGGGTGTGTTCGCCGTGAGCATGTCTTGACCATGTGGTGCAATTTTTGCCGTGCGCATTTGGGCTTTTTCAGCTGGGTGCATAGAAATTAAGGCCGTTTTTTGGTGGTTTTTACGTTTCTTTTTCTGGTTGGTGTAGCGTGTCTGGACAAAAAACAATCTGAGTGGTTGGCAGAAACATGGTGCTTGGGGCATTATCTTACAGGTTCATGTGAGGTTTCATGGGAAATGTTTGTATTTGTGATAGCAATTTGATTTTGAAAAAGCATTTAAAAAACCCTTCAAACCCCCCACTGAAAGCACTGACTTGGTGTAAATCTATTCAAAAGGAGAATACTCAGGCAAATACTAGCCTGATTGGAAGTATTAGGGAGAATATATTATTAATATTGTAATTAATAATTAATTAATGAGGTCAGTATTTTAGGCTGTAGACCGAACGTTTGGAACATTTTTCATAACAAAATCGTTGTAGCGTTCTGTCAAAATTCTGCCCATTTTGATCAATGACCATTACAGTATTTAAACAAAAATAACATTACGCATTGCCATAAGAAATCGAACTCCTCGAGTGTATATTTAATAACTTTTTTGTTTTTTATTTGAATGAACTGAGTTTAAGGGCATCATCATCAGGACATCGGATACAATTTTGCCATTTTCAGTATGATCTTTTCAGTATGATTAGCGGTGCTCAAAATCATTTTTAAAAAATCTATCTCACTGGCAGTAAATGTATAAGTGGCTTTAAAAAGCTTACATGTATACAATATAACTACGCTTTCTGGTGGCTTACAACTTGTGTGAATTGATATAAAAGGCATCTTTGACACAGCATTGGGAAAAATTCAGCCGCCAACTTTCGTCATGATCAGTTCAATAATGTTTTTAGGCTCTGGAGATTGGAACGCATTTACACACACACACACACACACACACGCGCGCGCGCGCGCGCGCGCGCGCGCACGCACACGCACGCACACGCACACGCACGCACACGCACGCACACGCACACGCACGCACACGCACGCACACGCACACACACGTGGTTTAAAACTGACCCAGTTGTACAAAGCAGCAGCGCTGACACTCTTGCAATGCACCTCCTCAGCGGTGCAGTGAGTCAGGTAGGAGTGAGCCTTGGTGAGCTGGTTCTTGCTCACTGTGCTCACCTGGTGAGTCTGGATCCTCTGCAGGATCCCATGGCGACCGTGCTGACGGAGCAGAGCCTGAACGTAGCCCCATTTCTGCACAGAAAGAGAAGGAGAGAGAGAGAAAATCTTAAAACAGGTAAAGGGTAGGAGAAAAACGAAAAATCTGACCGTAGCATCCATATATCTGGCGACAGACAGACAGACAAAAGAGAGAGAGACAGAGATAGACAGACAGGCAGACAGAAAGACAGACAGAGACAGAGTGAACACTGAAATTTTAATGTACGTTGGCCTTAGGCCACAATACATAGGACAGGGGGGCGGGGGTTTGATCAAAATTTGGTCCAAGTATCACAAATACACATAGCTACTGGAAACAATAATAATTCTAGTGAAAAACAATTCTAGTATCAATATTAAACTCAACAATTCATCGTCTATCGGCTTGAAGACGGACGAAGGAAAAGTGGGGACTATGATATGAAAACACGGTATTCCATTAAAGCAATTTAGAATCTGTAACATAAAAAGGTGTTAATTTCCAACAAAAATAGATCACAATTCGCAGAGGAAAGGTTACACATAATCAACAGTATCAAACTAACCGGAAAAAAGAAAGAAGCCTATGTGTGCATATAAAAAGTAACGCAGCCAAAGATGAGAGGGAAAATCTAAAGCAGTATCTTTTTCCTAATGTTAATTGTATGGAAAGTATTATTAGACACATTATATCTATGATGAAGTTTTGTTGATTTCAATAAAATTTGTATTGGTACTTTTGCAGATTCTTTTAAAAACTTGTCACGTAAGTTTTTGGCCTGTTTACGGGTGAAAAAAAAAGTGATGCTCGTCTTCAACTTGACGATCACAAAATAGAGTTTCTGTCTTTAGGAGAATCACTAGGGGAAGACGGGGTAAAAAGCGCATGGGCGGGTAAGAAGCCCACCCCAATTATCTCATGAAATAAAGAAAATTTCAGTCAAATTTGCCCATGAGACGAATGCTAGACATTAACGCTCGTCTCATGAGCAAAATGAGACTGAAATTTGCTTCATTTCATGAGATAATTGGGGTGGGCTTCTTACCCGCCCATGCGCTTTTTACCCCGTCTTCCCCTATATCTATGAATATTATTGTTTAAAGGAAGAACATTAAACCGCAAGTGAGAAATAGCAAATCTAAAGAAAATACTTTCCATGTCACTAACATATGTTTTCTTCTCAGAGAGAGAAAGAGAGAGAGAGAGAGAGAGAGAGAGAGAGAGAGAGAGAGAGAGAGAGAGAGAGAGAGAGAGAGAGAGAGAGAGAGAGAGAGAGTAGAACATTTACACATACATTTTTTTTTTATTAAGTTGGACACAAATTGATGGCATAGGTGTTCTGGCACAATGCATTACTGATGAACACGATTGTCCATTCAGTACTTATGGTGCGATTTCTGAAAAGAAAACACGTTAGTTTTATTTTGTAGACATTCTACCACCTATAACTAAGAACGCAATGGGTGATTTATATAGACTAGATCTGTTCTTGGCTTTAACTTGGTTTTGCTGCGAATGATATAAACGGTTAATTTATCAATAAGATATTTTGGAACTAAATTATTTATGATCTTGTGCATACAGGTACCTTTGTTAAAGAGAGAGAGAGAGAGAGAGAGAGAGAGAGAGAGAGAGAGAGAGAGAGAGAGAGAGAGAGAGAGAGAGAGAGAGAGAGAGAGAGAGAGGGAGTCATTACTTGGGCTGTTAGCAACAATCGTGTGGTCTAATCTGCTTTAAGTGAGACACTCCCCCCCCCCCCCCCCCCCCTTGTTTCATTTTCTAATTTTGCAAATTCTACATACGGGCTTCCACGAGCTTAAACATGGTAGTAAGGTATGCAGATGCCGGCAGAGCACAAAACCAAACCAGATTAATTATTTAAATCAGTACAATTGTAACGATAACAAAAGCAAACAAAGCAGAACAAAATCGAACAAAGAAACACGCCAGCAAAAAACCCAATCAACTCACTCCGTCGTGAAGTTTCTTTTTTTTACGAAATCTTTCTCCTGTTCATATAAAATGATAATGATAAAAAATAAAACGCAAACAAATTCAGAACAACATGCATGTAAAAAAAAAAATCAGCTCACCGTCGTGAAGTTTCTTCTTCAACGAAATCTTTCTCCTGTTCCTTGAACAACTGTGAATGAGAATGAGGGTTTATGTGTTAGAAGGCACATTACATCGGGAGTGCCAGACACGATTGGCTGCACATATTTACTTCCATAATAGATACGGTGCGCTTCTTTTGTTGTTTTGCCTTTGGGCTCAATTGACTTTTATCATTGGTTGACATTAGTCTGTAGAAAGGGCCAATAGTAGATGAGAGCTGTACTATATATGGTTTTCTACAGTATTGGAATACCATGGTATGGCTTAGTCTTTCGTGGAAGACTATGACTCTCTAACTAGGGGGCATTTGCACTGGCTCTAGTGCTGTGGGATTGGTTGGCCTTTGGGGACCTTCCCCAACACCAACTCTCGTCCTCAAATCCCTTTTGCCGAGAGAGTACCCTGGGCAAGGCTTCTCCACTATAAACCCATTTTAGCCCAGCCCGCCGGAATAGCAACTGCCTCTTCTGCTATCTGGCAGTCATTGTCGGAAACGACAGACAGGCAACAACAACACTTCTGTTAAACTGAATAGAATTTGTCAAACAGTTTTCTCTCTGTCTTTGCCGCAGTATGGTGTTGCAAGGTGCCAAGACAAATGCTCTTTTGTTTGTTACATAGAAGTCCTAACACTAGCCATTCGTTGCTTTTGCTGCCTTGCACACGTATGCACGCAGAATCGCAGACAAGAAACCACGCAATAAAACTGACTGGTGAATTAAATGGAGACGTATAAAAACTGTATTGAACAAGCTTTATTCTATGAAATATTTTTGCTACTGAAAACTAATTAAATCTCTTTTTATTCCATGCTTCCACGAACGTGGTTTTTGTTTGTTTGTTTTTATAAAATGTTTTAGCGAAGGAAAATGAATGATTTAAACAAGAGAGATAAATAGGCCATCACATTTACAAATTTCAGCGACCTTTGACTGTCACTAAACTATATATCAATCACAAATGCAGTTAAAAGTAAGTTTGAAATCAATTTCGAATTATTATTATTTTTTATTTTTTTTAAATTATTATTATTATTATTATTGCCTATCTTTATATTTTGTTTTTTATTTTTAAGCTGTCTTGTGAGTATTAATGCTCTAAGCAACATTTTAGTCTTGTGAGGAATTGTCCCTAGGTTATCCTATGGGCATTTATCTTCTATTTGTCAGGTGAACATTTTGTCGAACAAGCAGTCGTTTTGTGAGCATGTGTTATGTGAGAATGTTGTTGTTTGTTGTCGTACCCTGGCTTAAGACTCCAGGGATCATCCCAACAGACGAAGCGCTTGAAGTTGAATACTATGGTACAAATGCACCAGCTAGGGATGAAAACAGTACGTGTGACCGTTTTCGAATGAATCTTTAATTTAATGTCTTTTCACATAGATCGTGATTTTAGACAGCATGCAAACATTTTTTTTAGGGGGGGGGGGAGGTAAAGTAACATGCATAAGAACGACATATTAAAAAAAGTAAAGAAAACCTCTACAGTAGTCTTCCAATAGTTGAGGACAGCATTGCTTTTGCAATTACAGTAATGTCAATTTCTGCGTCATTTAAAATATCCTTGGTATTATCATACTTACGAAAAAAGTCCATATTGATCATTTGATATTTAGAGAGCAATACTGGGCATTCTAATAGTAAGTGATGAATTAATAATTTATCACTACAAAGACAGTTAGTTTCCAAGTATTTAGTTTTCCATGAATTGAGTCGTATCTTGTACACTAAGCTAACTATCGATCTACTGTGCATAAACATGTTAGATCTAAAGTCAGATGAGTTGATGTAAGTAGATTTTTCCAGTAAACAGTAAATTTCATGTGTTGATAATGCTAGTTTCTCATTAGAAACCAAGTTAGAGTTATTAAAAGCTCCTCTTTTGGCAGCTCTATCAGCAACTTCATTCCAAAAGAGTCCACAATGAGATGGCATCCAGCAAAAATCAATACCAATACCTTTTGCAACAATACAATGAATCAACTGCTTAATTTCAAAGACAATGTCGTTACGAGTTTTACTGTTACTTTGCTTTAGAGTTTGTAAAACTGATTTTGAATCCACACAAACTAAAATGTTATAAATTGAATATGGTAGATCATAAACAAATTCTAAAGCTCGCATTATTGCATATAATTCAGAAGTAAATATTGAAATGCCTTTGCCTAAATAGTATGACTTTTCTATTCTAAGTGATGGAATAACAAAACCTGCTCCACTGTCTGACGTTTCTAAGACTGAACCATCAGTGTAAATCTTTAGATGATTTGAATATTTTGAATCTAAATGAAGTCGAACGTCAGAAACTAATTGATTAACTTCTTCATCTTTTTTTGTAACTGGTATATTCTATATCAAATTTTGCCTTTCTTTGTTCCCATGGTGGCATTAGTGGTATAATAGGCATGGCTGAGATATTGTGGATATCTACCTTACTTCTACTTATAACGTCTTCAGTGAAATTCTTGATTGGCTGAAGAAACGTTATATTTTTTGCTCGCTTTGGATAATCTGTCTCTGAGTCTGTGAATATTTCCTCCTTTATATTGTTGTCAATAGAGAGACCTCTTACTATATATTTTGAGGCAGATAACTTTCTATATTCAGCTAATGACATTATATTGCTCTCTTTATATGTTCTAAGAGTGTTAGAGTGCATAGGAATACCAAGTGCTAGTTTAATAGCTTTACTGTCTATGCTTTGTAACCTATTTAAAAGAGTGTTTGATGCACTGAAATAAACCTCTTGCCCATAGGATAGTACTGATCGAACTAAAGAATTTGCAAGATGTAGTAATGTTTTGGTATTTTGACTCCATGATTGTTTGTTTATAATTTTCAGAAAATTAAGTCTTTTTCTCGCTTTTTCCCGTTTTCGATTACCCCGCCACGTGAACAGCCAACTCCGACTTCGTAGGATACTGATGATGTTATGCTAGTAGCTTGCCATGGCTAAATACAATCCCCGCATAACTATGCACATCATAACAACATTTTGATGTAGCCTTTGTGTTCTAGCCTGTCGATCGGTCTGACACAGCCTTTAGCCAAGGCGAATGCGAGAATGTCTTGTGGACTATTTCCTGCAAGCGATTGCTTTCTAACATTTTCTCAACGTTTGTCTTGTGAGTTCGAGTGAGTGGGTGCCCACATATGCTTCATATTTCCTTTAAAAGAACACACACAGAAAAACAGACAAACAAACAACGGTTTTAGTTAAGACTTCTTTCAAACCTTCTCTTCAGTTCGTCTGATTATCTTATGAGCGTGTCTTGAAACTCTCACACGAGTGTTGTTTTATGATACTTTTTGTTTGTTTTGTGTATGCGATATGTGCATGTGCTTGGTTACCGTTTTGCCAGATAAATTTGATATTTGGTACTTTATAGTCACAGAGGCGTCTCTGTGAAATTCGGGTTGCTCCCACCTGGATAGCGCGTCACAACGAGAGGCACGCCATCCATTTTCTTTGCATGCGATTTTTGTGTGAATAATGAGGAAGGAAAGGGTGGCGGTGGTAAATTTTGACCAAATGACAACTTTTCCGTTGCCATTGGGTTTAACCTGTGCTAAGTGCATGGGCACACGGGACCTCGGTTTTTCGTCTCATCCGAAACACTCCATGTTCAGACCGTAAGGCCTAGTGAGAGGAAAAATCCCCTATGCCCAGGTTCGAACTCGGGCTTACTGTACAGGAGGAGAACGCGTTACCTCCGTGCCACTCTACACATCTAGATAAAAGATCATCAAGGGCCGATCAGGAAGTATTGAGGCCTACTGGTCGGTTCCAATGCGTCTTATTCCGAGCACACAAAAGAAAAAGAAAACGGGTGTACGAGTGCTGTTTCAACTGGCCTATATATCTTTTGAGGACAAAATCCAAAGCCAAAGCCGAAAGTATTGACAAGGAATTTCTTTCTAGTTTCTATACCTGCTTTTCTGTTTCTTCTTATATTGTTTGTATAGTTTACACGTAACAGCAATGCCCATGTTGTGAATAGACTCTCCCCCCCCCCCCCAACCCCCATCTCTCTCTCTCTCTCTCTCTATTTCTCTCTCTCTCTCTCTCTCTCTCTCTCTCTCTCTCTCTCTCTCTCTCTCTCTCTCTCTCTCTCTCTCATACTATGATAACGCATATATGTGTATGTTTAACCCTTTCAACGCTAGCCATTCCTCAGCCAAAATTTGCCATTAAACTTACCTGGGTAGAGAAAAGATGTTGTCTGCAATACTGAGGATTCCTCTGTGATATGCATAAAATAGGGCATATCTTTACCTCCCAAAATGAAGAACATAAGGTCACAGGATACCAGACCCTCATTTGATGCCTTTCAGTGACATGGGTGTTAAAGCATTGTGGTACCAAGAGGCGACAGTGGCGATGACAGGGGTTTAAGAAATAATAAAAATATAGCTTTATTATTCATGTGAAGAATATTCACATTGCAAAGCTGTCCACGCATGCGCGCGTGCATGTGTGTATGTGTTTGTGTGTGCGTGTGTGCGTGCGTGCGTGCGCGCGTGCGTGTACGTGTTTGCATGCTCACACTCATTATTAAATGTAATTTTGAAGTTTACACACACAGCACACACACACACACACGCACGCACGCACGCACGCACACACGTACGTGTTTGCATGCTCACACTCATTATTGAATGTAATTTTGAAGTTTCCCAGCGCACACACACACACACGCGCGCGCGCGCGCACGCGCGCACACACTCACACACACACGTTTTAAAAAATCAACTCATTTTGATCCTCCAAAAATAATCTTGTATTTTGCGCAAGTGTTCGGGAATTATTATGGTAATAAGATAAAAAGGCATGCATGCGTGCGCGTAGATAACATCACGTGACTTGCTTCCGCTCTGCCCACGTCGCCATCTTTAGACATGTGTGTGGTGGGGTGTGTGGTGGTGGGTGTTCAGGGGGGGGGGGGGGGGTGGGGTGGGGGGGGGGGGGGGGGGGGTGGGGGGGGGGGGGGGGGGGGGGGGGTGTTCATGGAGAAGAATGAATGCTTTTTTTGTTTTAGTTGTGGGTCCCCAGATTTATTCAAACGGACCTACAATGGTTGAACCACAGATTAAGAACCTCTCTGGTTGAATTAAGTAGGCTTTCAGTTCGTTTCTCTTTTTAGTCCTTTGCCGATCACCGATGTATTAGGATGGATGAACAGTAACAAGCTTAAGCTCAACACAGACAAGACAGAGGTTCTGCCTGTTGGTTCTGCTGGTCGCCTTGCATTAATTAACAGTGAGTCAGCAGACATTGGAGCCAATACTGTTCAGTTCAAACCATCTGTCAAGTACCTCGGGGTAACGATTGACCAGACTCTGTCCATGCATGACCATATCAGCAGCATTTGTCGCTCTTGTTTCTTTGAGCTCAGACATATTGCATCCATTCGGCCTTTTATTTCAGCTAACGCATGCAAGCGCCTTGTCGCAGCTTTTATTTCTTCACGTTTAGATTTCTGCAATTCCATTCTCTTTGGCCTTCCTACAGAAGAAATTACTCGCCTTCAGCGAGTTCAAAACAGTGCAGCCCGCCTCATACTGCGTAAGCGCAAGCGTGATCACGTCACGCCACTTCTGATGGAGCTCCATTGGCTCCCTGTGCAGTTCCGCCTTCAGTATAAGCTGGCTGTTCTATCCTTCCGTCACTTTGAACAGACCCTTCCGCCTTACCTCTCCAGAGCTCTTCACACCTACACTCCTTCCCGCTCACTCAGGTCCTCAAACACAAAACTTCTGAAAGTTCCAAAAACAAATCTAAAATCATTTGGTAACCGCAGTTTCAGTTTCAGTGGCCCTGCTGTTTGGAATTCCCTCCCAGTCGATCTCCGCCATGAACCAACTATCTCTACTTTCAAAGCTAAACTCAAGACACACTACTTTCAAAGCTCATTCGGTTTGTAAATGTTTCCTTCTTGATCTTGTACCTGGGTGAATGAATGGGTGATAATGTTTTGTGTGACTGCGGGTGTATCAGTGAATGGAAGCGCCTTGAGTGTAAAATAATTATAGAAAGGCGCTATAGAAATACTATCAATTATTATTATTATTATTATTTTATGTTTTTGTTCAGGTTTGTTTCCTTTTTTTGTTTGCTTGTTTGTTTTCTTTTCTGTCTGTCCCAAGGATCTCCCGAACCGCTTGACTGAATCGCTTCAAATTTTGTGTGGTGGTGTGTCCCCATCAGAGGAAGGCATCCGCGCAAAACTTTTTGCCGCCCTGACCTTGACCTTGGCGTATGACCTTGAAAACCGAAAATCGTTAAGGGGCCATAACTTCACACCGCAGGTCCTATAGTCTTCAAACTTAGCATGGAGGTACTTGCCCTTATGGCCGTTCTGATGATGGCGTACCAATGAAGGTCAAGGTCAAGGTCAGGGAGATCGGTATGCCTTGAAAGTGGTAGGGGTCTAATAATTGGGGTTTTCTGTCCCACGCATATCTCCTGAACCGCTTCACCGAATCGTTTCCAATTTTGTGTGGTGGCGTGTCACCATGACAGGAAGGCATCCGCGCATAAATTATCGCCGTCATGACCTTCACCTTGGCGTATGACCTTGAAAACCGAAAATATTTAAGGGGCTATAACGTCCACACCGTTGGTCTTAGGGTCTTCAAACTTGGCATGTAGGTACTTTGGCTTACGGTTGTTTTGATGATTGCATACCGATCAAGGTCACGGTCAAGGTCATGGAGATCGGTAGGCCTTGAAAGTAGTACGGGTCTAAAAATTGGGTTTTCAGCCACAAAAGTAAAAATATAATATTTCACGGACCCAGCGAAACCGGTACTCAGCGTTACCGGTACTTGGCGTTACCTGTACTAGGCGTTACCTGTACTAGGCGTTACCGGTACTAGGCGTTACCGGTACGGGGCGTTGCGCTAGTCATAATAAATAAGATAAATCAGGTCAACGATTTATTGATCATAATGTGCGTGTAGGGGGGTGGGTGGGTGTCGGTGATTGTGATTAAAAGCAAATTACTGATTAGGCATTAACTGTATGATGTAAAAATAAGCCTTTTTCGCAAAACACTAAACTATAGTTTTACACAAATTAATGTGGAAAATCACTTTACTATTGATCCCAACTTATAGAAACCATTGAAATGAAATAAACATAAATATATTTTGCATACGTTTTCAGGCTTTCGTCAAAATTACACCATGCCATCTAATGCAATTTAGAAATGCTATCTAAATCCATTCTTTAAGAGTTTTGGAGGAAAATCACTATTGTATCTAGCTAGCTATTGTAGCTAGTATTTTTTAGAATTAATTAACATCTCAACAAGCTATCTACACCAGAGTATTTAAATGTTTATGTTGTCAAGTTCAATAATTTGTTCACGTTTTTGAAAACAGTATGCAAATAAAAACAAAGTTTGGAGAGATTCTTTACATAAAAAAAGCACACCAACAAAACCCACTTTTAATTACATGTTAAAACACTGTGGCATCCGGGTTAAGCGAGTTTCAATTTAATCTTAAACACATTTTTCAGAATCTTCATCCAACTCTACGCCCCCCACCCCTCCTCTTCCTCCTCCTCCTCCTCCTCATCATCATAATCACTGTTGTTGCCATATCAACCTATTCATTAATATGTTGATTGCTTTGTTCATTGTCTTCTTTGTTTTCTTTGTTCTCTTCTTCTTGCCCGTGTTCTTGTTCCTCTTTGTCGTTCTGTTCTTTGTTGTCTTTTTCTTCTTTGTCCGTGTCGTTGCTGTTCTCTTTCTCCTGCTTGGCATCAATCACAGCTTTGCTCTGTATATAAATAAAAAGAAAAAATATTATACAATGACTGGTATGTATTAAAAAAATGACGATATTAATAAGATACGAAATCATAATATGAAAAATGCAAAAACCTGAAAGCAATAATTTGGTGCAAACCTGTTCCAAGGGAGAATATTCATGCTAATACTAGGTAGATTACCAATATTAGGAACAATACTATTTATTTTCTGTTAGGATCAGCTCAGTATTTTAGGCTGAATTGCTTGGGGCATTTTTCATCAAGAAATCATTAGGATGTTCTGTACAATTCTGCCAAATTTGATTATCAGTTCAGTATCTTTAACAATGAGCATTGTCATCATAAAACCAAAAGACTCACTGGGACAACACTTGTAAGGCTTGTTATTTGGATATGCGATCAGGGGCATCGTCATTGAGACATTGATTTCAAATATACCAATGTTCATTACGATCTTTTCAGTATCTTTAGCAGTGCACAAAGTCCTCAAATATCGATCCGACTTGAAGTACATGTAGGCCTATAAAAGGCTTACAGGTTAATTGATCTCATAATTTATAAAGGGCATATTTGACGGGCAGCGGGGACAATAACATAGCCAATTTTTGCCTGGATCAGTTCAAATATGCATGGGTGTAACTACACCAAATGGAAAACAAAATGAATGGCCGGGGTCCAGGTGTAATGTCCTCCTGCAGCTGAATTAAAATTGATTTATGAAGGTATTTTAGTTTGCTTTTTTCCACAATTTATACAAATGCTTATTTTAAAGTGTTTGAAAAATACAGTAGACACACAAAGATCTTGTTTGACAAATTTAAATAAAACTGAACATCCTTTCCTGGTAAAATTCAAAAACAGGAAATCCTTGTATACCAGGGAAAAGTTGCACCCATGCATATGGCGATTGGAGTGCATTTTCACACACACACATACAGAGAGAAATACGAATGTTTTACGAATGTTTTATTGAGGGTAAAAAGGATAAGCTACAATAGCTTCTTTGCACCTGGCCCTCTCACTCACACACTCACACCATGCATCAGGCAAAGAAAAATTGACATAAAAACAATCAAATCAAGAAAATGAAACACAAATTGGCACATGAAATAATTGACAGAATCAAATAGGGAAAATTGGTTTGAATTGATTACGAAAAAAGAAAACAATTCTGAGACAAATGACCATTTTTCAGAATAATAGCACTTTTAAGGGGGGGGGGGGGGGGGGGGGAGAAAGAAAAAAGAGGATAAGATGGGAATATTGGGAAAAAGAACCCAACTTCTTCGTCTGTTTCTTCTCTGTTCTCTATGAAGTACAGTACACACACACACACACACACACACACACACACACACACACACACACACACACACACACACACACACACACACACACTCTCTCTCTCTCTCTCTCTCTCTCTCTCTCTCTCTCTCTCTCTCTCTCTCTCTCTCTCTCTCTCTTTCTCTCTCTGTGTCTCTCTCTCGCTCTTTCTCTCTGTCTCTGTCTGTCTCTCTCTCTCTGTCTCTCTCTCTCTCTCTCTCTCTCTCTCTCTCTCTCTCTCTCTCTCTCTCTCTCTCTCTCTCTCTCTCTCTCTCTCTCTCTCTCTCTCTCTCTCTCTCTCTCTCTCTCTCTCTCTCTCTCTCTCTCTCTCTCTCTGTCTCTCTCTCTCTCTCTCTCTCTCTGTGTATATATATATATATAGAGAGAGAGAGACAGAGAGAGAGAGAGAGAGAGAGACAGAGAGAGACAGACAGACAGAGACAGAGAGATGCCATCTCACCCAGTTGTACAAAGCGGCAGCGCTGACACTCTTGCATCGTAACTCCTCAGCAGTGCAATGGGTCAGAAAGGAGTGAGCCTTGGTGAGCTGGTTCTCGCTCACTCTGCTCACCTGGTGAGTCTGGATCCTCTGCAGGATCCCATGGCGACCGTGCTGACGGAGCAGAGCCTGAACGTAGCCCCATTTCTGAGAGAGAAAAAAAGGTTGAACGCAGTTCCAGTTTTGAGAGAGAGAAAAATCAGAGTCTGAACGTAGCTCCATAGTTGAGAAAGAAAGAGTCTGAACGTAGCTCATTACCGAGAAAGAGAGAAAAAAAAGTCTGAACGTAGCTCAATTACTGAGGAAAGAAAAAAGTCTGAACGTAGCCTATGCATGAAAGAGTCTGAACATAGCTCCATTTCTGAGAACACGTGAAAAAACCCGTTTAACTTAGCTTTATTTCTGAAAAGAGAGAACAAATGAAAGTCTGAACGTAGGTCCATCTCTGGCGAGAAAGAGGAAGAGAGGGAGAGAGGGAGACCCAAAACATCCAATTACTGATGAAAGAAAAGAAACATTCTGAACGTAAGAAAGAAAGAGTCTGAACGTAGCTCAATTACTGAGGAAAGAAACAAAATCTAAACGTAGCTCCATATCTGAGCAAGAAAGAGTGTGAACGTGGGTCCATTACCGAGAAAGAGAGAAAAAAGTCTGAACGTGGCTCCATATCTATGGATGAAAGAGTCTGAACGTAGGTCCATCTCTGGCAAGAAAGAGGGAGAGAGGACACTGGACACTGGAAAACTTTATTTTAGGATAAAGATTTTAGGCGATGCCTATTCTTACAATCTGTCCTTGGGAGGGAGGGAGCCAAAACAATTTAAAAAATGTAGCTCTACTCCTTGCAGGCATTGAAATAAATTTGGGGTGAGAACGAGAGAGAGAGAGAGAGAGAGAGAGAGAGAGAGAGAGAGAGAGAGAGAGAGAGAGAGAGAGAGAGAGAGAGAGAGAGAGAGAGAGAGAAACAGATAGACAGAACACTGAACACCGAAATATTCCACGCATATTAACTGTGAGCCACAATTGATACATATAATATTAATTGGGAAATAAATCAGAGATCAGAGATTGACAGACAGACAGACAGACAGAGATGAACCTGTGCACGCATGCACACACGCACACACCTTGAGCTTTTTCTCTTTCTCCCCAAGCAGTATGTACGTGGCCATGACAGTTGCTTTGATGCCAGCATCAGGGTGGTTGTAACTCTGGATTTCAGACATCTGCAAATAATAATGATAAAAACAATGAACAATAAGAACAATAATAACACCGACAGCAACGCCAGTAGTAAATACTGGAATCCCAAATAACAATGGCAAGGACAACTTCGTAACTCCACTGATAAGTACAGGGCTTCCGGTTGCCCTAAAGCAAACATGGAAAGGATTCCATCATCCTTATGCAGCAAACCCTTTAAACTTTATCCTCGCATGAGAGAGATGTACAGAGTGTACGCGTTATACCTGTTTTGTACTGGGGCTGTGCACCTGGTGCCTCGTGCTGGCCAGGCGTCTGAGGCGTCGCAGGGTGTGCCTCGTCGGGGTCATCCATGGAGCCTGGTGCAGGAGGTAGGCCACCTGGGACTGGTCGGCATCCATCAGGGCTGAGGACAGCCGGTCCTCGTCCCCCAGGGCACTCTCCACCGCTGCACACAACCACAGGTAAAGGGGGCGTAATTTAACAATGGTCACCATGGGGAGTCATTTGACAGTTGTCACCATGGGGAGTCATTTGACAGTTGTCACCATGGGGAGTCATTTGACAGTTGTCACCATGGGGAGTCATATGACAGTTGTCACCATGGGGAGTCATTTGACAGTTGTCACCATGGGGTGTCATTTGACAGTTGTCACCATGGGGTGTCATTTGACAGTTGTCACCATGGGGAGTCATTTGACAGTTGTCACCATGGGGTGTCATTTGACAGTTGTCACCATGGGGAGTCATTTGACAGTTGTCACCATGGGGAGTCATTTGACAGTTGTCACCATGGGGAGTCATTTGACAGTTGTCACCATGGGGAGTCAGTTGTCACCATGGGGTGTCATTGACAGTTGTCACCATGGGGAGTCATTTGACAGTTGTCACCATGGGGAGTCATATGACAGTTGTCACCATGGGGAGTCATTTGACAGTTGTCACCATGGGGAGTCATTTGACAGTTGTCACCATGTCATATGACAGGAGTCATCACCATGGGGAGTCATTTGACAGTTGTCACCATGGGGAGTCATTATGACAGTTGTCACCATGTCACCATGGGGAGTCATTTGGTTGTCACCATGGGGAGTCATTTGACAGTTGTCACCATGGGGTGTCATTTGACAGTTGTCACCATGGGGAGTCATTTGACAGTTGTCACCATGGGGAGTCATTTGACAGTTGTCACCATGGGGTGTCATTTGACAGTTGTCACCATGGTCACCATGGGGTGTCATTTGACAGTTGTCACCATATGACAGTTGTCACCATGGGGAGTCATTTGACAGTTGTCACCATGGGGTGTCATATGACAGTTGTCACCATGGGGTGTCATGGGGAGTCATATGACAGTTGTCAGTTGTCACCATGGGGAGTCATTTGACAGTTGTCACCATGGGGAGTCATTTGACAGTTGTCACCATGGGGAGTCATATGACAGTTGTCACCATGGGGTGTCATATGACAGTTGTCACCATGTGGAGTCATTTGGCAGTTGTCACCATGGGGTGTCATATGACAGTTGTCACCATGGGGCGTCATTTGACAATGGTTTGATGAGGAAAGAAGGGTGGGGTGGGGAGGGTGAAACCTAAGAAAATGTTGTACAAGTTTTAGGTCTTAATACAGTCTTCTTCGTTTGGAAACTGAAACCTTAACTCTTCCCCCCTATGATCCAGCCGACCGCCAATGCCAAGGTTAGTGGAACATCTTAGTGGACTGTAAATATTTTATCATGCCATATGCTATAGGGTTCAAAATACCCATCGATACTGTTTCAGTGCTTCTACTAATCCAATGTCTCAGAATGTCAAAATAAAGGGGGATTTTGTTTTCAATTTGAGTTCAAGTTGATGTTCGCTTCATTTTGTTGAAAATATATCTTTGAATGAGATAACTCTGGGAATACTGAAGACTAGACGCATTGAATTTTATCCCCAGTTCCTGGTGCTTTGGTCTTTGTCTTTTTTGTTTTGTTTAAAAAACCCGTTCAATTGTTAACAATGATTAAACATGTGGGCATTCATTTAGATACCATTCTTATGCTGTTTAAACAGTCGTACACATGCCTCGTTTTACAGTTGATTGTCTTTCATGTGAGCTAGACAGATCTCTTAATGGACTCTCTCTCTCTCTCTCTCTCTCTCTCTCTCTCTCTCTCTCTCTCTCTCTCTCTCTCTCTCTCTCTCTCTCTCTCTCTCTCTCTCTCTCTCTCTCTCTCACCATTCTGGTGCAGTTCACACAGTCGTTTACAGGCCTTGTTGTACAGCTGATCGTCTTTCATGTGAGCCAGACGGAATTCCCACAGAGCGCTCTCCAGACGATGGACGTCACTGTCTGCTATGGCATCCACCAACTCATCATGCACCTAAAACATCATTCAACAGTCAGTCAATCAATGTGTGATGTGGAACCTTAAGTACTATTCAACAGCTAAACAGCTAATATCTACACGTCTTACAGTCAATGTGGAGAATTGGGAAATTTATATATTTCCTTAAAACTTAAGTAAATTTGTACATTTACTGCTTCACTTGGGGTTTTTAGTACTTTCCTCAATTCTGCAATTATATATTTTTATTATTATTTTACTGAAACAATGAAATAGATTTTTTTATAAATTTGTAAAACTCCTTACATTGATTCACCACAAATCGTCATAGCAAACCAGAACCGTATCAAAATTCTGTATCCACAGGCCAATCAAAAGCAAACCCCATGTAGACACACAAATGTTGTAATTTAAATAGATTGCCATTCTTATGTTATAATACCATAACAGTAACAGAATGACCCAGACCCCTGCCTCTTTGTCTTTTCCCTTCATGGAATGCACTAGCTGTGTATGTGGGATCAGCAGATGATTCAGCATGCTCACCAGGTCTGACAGGTCTATTTTTATAGCTAAAATATCCTTGTATTAACAGAATAATGTACCCGTTTGTCCCTGCCTTTGATGGAGTGCACGAGTTGTCTGTCCGGGGTCAGTAGATAGTTCAGCACGTTCACAAAGTGTCCCTCCTTTTCTTCACTGTCCTTGGCTCTGGCGTCCACCTGAAGACTGTACTCTGGGTTGTACGAATCCCAGGGGACGGTCACCTGTTTGAAAAAATCAAGTCAGTTATTTGTTTGAGTCTGTGTTGATGGGGGTGGGATAAGGGGAGTCGACCTGAAAGAAAATTTTGTGAGCTAAACTTTGATTGAAAATGATGATACATGCTTTGTCTTGATATGGCTATTGTGTACTTCAAACAGCTATGCAAATTGCCAAACGTACATCTTCAAAGCATTGATAGTTTTCTGTGAATTTGTGGGAAAAAAAGAATAGTGAGCCCTCTCAAAAGGACTCACAAGAGAGAGACGGAGAAAACAAAAGATCTCACGTTGATAGTGACGAGGCCATCCTTCTCTTCATAGGTCACTCGACTGTCCAGTTGCTGACTGGACAAAGTGCTGTGGACCAGGCGTGTCACAATATCCAGCGGCTTTTTCGTGCGAAAGCGGAATCGAACCTTCTCTCCCTCTCGCGCCACCACCAGCCCGTCTTCCCTGGAGGGCTCCACCAGACCCGCATCAATGGCCGCCTGGCTGAAACCCAGACCCGTTTCTGGAATGGGAGGGAACGGTTTGGCATTTTCCGTTTGCCCCACAGACTGGATGAGCAGTTCGCAAAGCTCTGTCCCATTTCCTTTTTTTATTACTAGCTTGTAGAACCCAGTCTGGGGCAGCCGTGTCAGCAGAGTCAGCTGGTTTTTGCCTCCTGTGAAGTTGATGTAGTTGTCCAGTTGAAGCTCATCAGACAATTTCTTCTTGGATCTTTTCTCATTGTAGAACAGTCTGTAGCAAACAGACGTTTGCCCTTCAGGCATCTGGTTACAAACAGAATGGGATATATAAGCGCGACGTTGAATGTGCTGAAACTCCAGTGACAAATATTGCCCCCAAACTGTATTCGTGTTACATGTCTCTTTTACAGACTATTTTCCGGATAATGGATCACACCAGACCCTTTAAATTATAAATATAGACCCAGTGATCACCAAAATGTCATGTACACATTTGTCAATAGATAATCATGCATTCATTTTGATTTTTAGGATTGTGAAGTAGATGCATTGCATGAAAAAGTACGAGAATGTGTTCTTTAAGATGCATGCTTAGGGCAGTTCCAGGATGTAACAGTTTCCGTAGCAATCATTTTTGGAAACAAAATTCATCTTTGAGATGCTAAGACAAACGGATATAATTTCAATCGGTTTTTTCTCTGGACAAAACATTCATTCACAAATGGGTTCAGAAAGTCAGAGAATTAGGACAGCAATACACTCAAATTACCAAGACCGAAAAGGACATTTATTATTTTGGGAAAGAACAGTTTGCAAACCATTTTCAATATTGGTGAAAGCTGTTTTTCAAATAAAAAGGAGTTTCTCAATGTCAGTTGCTAGGGAATACACATTCTATTTCAGTCTTTCATGCTTTGAATCTTGATTATCAAGATTGTATTGACATCATTATGAGCAACATTTTTGGTCATCCTGTATCACAAGGTAAAGAAACAACAACTAACCTTATAAACAGACCATGCCCAACATAGAAAATACCATCACATTTGGGTGTTTGTTTGATCTAATGAGTGAATATTTCATATTTACCAAAGAATGAACATAACAGTGTCCAATATAAGAGCCTTAACATTCTTAGTCAATATGTTCAGCTCCCCAAACTGACTGTTTTCACTTGGGTTTAACATAATTAAGGATGTACTTGTAGTATATTAAGAACGGTGCATAGGGTATCATCAATAATGCCCACAGATAAGGTTCTTCTTAGTTCTGTTATCTCACAAACCAATTGACCCAAACATGAATGGGTGCCACAGGACATGTTCTCGCAATTTTGAATCACACATATCTCGGGTACAAACACAGGAATGCTTTTGTGGGTACATGAAGATTTTGTAATTAACCTTATCTGTACGTGTGCACCCTTTCTACAATATGTTGATAATTTCTTGATAAGTTTGAATCAAATGACATCTCATACGAGTAAGAATAAAAGATGTTCTTCTCCAAAGTTAAAAAGCACAGTTGTAAAAATAAGATTTCTTTAAAAATCCCACATTTGCTTGCTCAATTGAGACGTTGGCCACATTAACGACACCTGCGTTTTCAATACACCAGTGAAATGGAGTTGTTAGAGTTTGCATTTACTGTAATATTACTTTAAAACGCGTTTGGCAAATGTGTAAACTGATGTTAATAGCACCAGAAGTTGTTAATTGAGCTTTCTTTCTTTCAAATGGGAATTGTCAGATTTGTTCATGAAATCCCATTCCTGTTGTGGAAAAGACACAGATATTCAGCTGTTGTTTTATTTACACTTGGCACTCACCTGGTCAAAAGAAACAGAGTATCGTCCATCTTCAGCCTCCACAATGGCTTCGTGTCGGTCATCCAGGTGCCACGCTGATTTCAGGTAATGCCGGGTCACCTTAGGTGTTCTGAAGAACTTGTCCTTGGACCAGGGCTCTGCCAGAAGCTGCCACTTGGGATCCTCAGGCAAGGAGAAATAAATGAATTCTTCTGGGTCTGGAAGGAAGGTGTCCTCGTTGACCAAGGTATGTTGGGTTCTCTGCTTGCTAGGTTTATTCCTATTTCAAACAAATATATGACCCTGGAGTGAACTCTTCTTCTGAACGTGGTGACAGATAGGTGTCTACAGATTGTTTCTGCATTCACTCACAAGAAAATGTGAAGAACTATCCCAATACATGCAACAAGATACTCAGAGACCAGTTTAAATTAAAAATGTTAATGTTCTACAAGGCAAATTTGTATTACATATTCACAAAACTGTTCTTTAAAAAAAATGGAAAACAGCTGTAAACACAAGCCTACAAAGTAGGACATACCTCAAAATGTTAAGGGTACGTGCTTTATAATAAAATTGCATGCTCTTGATCTTTCTTAGGTCAATAAATTAGTATTGAATGAGCGAGTCACAGAGAGTGGTTAGAAAGGAAAAGAAAAGAAAGAAAAAACATGAACAGAATAATAGAATTATGTCTAACGTGAGAAGCCCCTGCTGCTGCGGGTGCGTTATAGTAAAGTATGATGTGTGAAGGTAATGTTGGCGTTAGTTTGTTATTATAAAGTATGATGTGTGAAGATAATGTTGGTGTTAGTTTGTTATAGTGAAGTATGATGTGTGAAGGTAATGTTGGCGTTAGTTTGTTATTATAAAGTATGATGTGTGAAGATAATGTTGGTGTTAGTTTGTTATAGTGAAGTATGATGTGTGAAGGTAATGTTGGTGTTAGTTTGTTATAGTAAAGTATGATGTGTGAAGGTAATGTTGGTGTTAGTTTGCTATGGTAAAGTATGATGTGTGAAGGTAATGTTGGTGTTAGTTTGCTATAGTAAAGTATGATGTGTGAAGGTAATGTTGGTGTTAGTTTGCTATAGTAAAGTATGATGTGTGAAGGTAATGTTGGTGTTAGTTTGCTATAGTAAAGTATGATGTGTGAAGGTAATGTTGGCGTTAGTTTGTTATAGTAAAGTATGATCTGTGAAGGTAATGTTGGTGTTAGTTTGTTATAGTAAAGTATGATGTGTGAAGGTAATGTTGGTGTTAGTTTGCTATAGTAAAGTATGATGTGTGAAGGTAATGTTGGTGTTTGTCATCGTAAAGTATGATGTGTGAAGGTAATGTTGGTGTTTGTTTGTTATAGTAAAGTATGATGTGTGAAGGTAATGTTGGTGTTAGTTTGCTATCGTAAAGTATGATGTGTGAAGGTAATGTTGGTGTTTGTCATTGTAAAGTATGATGTGTGAAGGTAATGTTGGTGTTAGTTTGTTATAGTAAAGTATGATGTGTGAAGATAAAAATAATAAAAAAAAATAAAAAAAAGGGTACATGCTTAAATGCATAAGGCCGATCCAACGATTCGGGTCTCACTAGTCAGGAACGTGCTGTCTTTCTCGACAGAGTAAAAAAGGGTTGCAGCCAGCAGCAAGGCAACCGTGACCTCGCCGCTTGCAAGGATCATTTACATAGGCCGGCTGTGGTTTTAACTACGAAGTGTTGCAGTGACCGACAGGACACAAATATGACCCCATTTTATGTCTGTGCTTCATCGTGCGAGATAGGAAATGTCAGATAGCAAGTCACCTGAGGTTTGCCCACAAACATAGTAACCATTGTTTTCTAAGGGACCATAACGTAGAAAACTACCATAAAGACTATTCCACATCTTCGTGTGGATAATACAATTCTGTTACATTGCACAGTGGGACCTATTTTTAATCTTATGAGCATTCCTTTCCTAACCTTCTAGTAAAACGAAAGGCCAAAATCTATACTTTTGTTTCGGCAGTTATATAAAGTGGATTATGTCTTTATCTTACGTATTGTTATTTTCCCTCTGGCGAGTAACTGCAACTCCAGAGTCTTCCACCAGCATCCAGTCAGGATCTGGTCTGCTGAACCCATGATAGGCAAACTCGATGTCCACCAGCCGCCATGACCCATCCACCAGGACTGCCAGCCAGGAGTAGTTTGTATGCGATAGCACATCGCCGGCCGTGAAGCCAGTGACACGTTTATCATAGCCCCTCACCTTCTGGCTTGACAACCCAGCCTGGCTGAAAAGGGCGGGGGAAAACTGGACTAATAATCGTTAATAATGTAAGTTCAGGTAAATTAAGACAAAGATTTGTTCCGCATTATCTGGCCTGACATTCTTTGTTTGATCCCAATCTGTATGGGTCTGAGTGTAGTGAATGATAATGAGGCTTTATACTGAACATTCTCTACCCCTGTCTCGTGCACTAAAACGTGTGCACCACCGACATAAAATGATAACCCTTGCGTGTCACAAAGTGATTGCATAGGGCCTATGGCCAATAAAAACAGACGATTTTCGGGGTGGGTGGGTGGGTGTGACAGAATGTGTCTTAATACATAGAGTTGTCACCCATGAAAAAATAGGACAAACACAAGACAAGCATGATATGTAAAGGACATATTGCGAGCAAAACATAGAACCCAACGAATTCAAGCCTTATGAAAGAAAGAGTGTGATTGTAAATGATCTAAACCTCCTTTCACAACCATTTCAAAAGTATTTTGTTGTAGAAATCTGCGTGCTCTTTGCTTCCTTGTTTGACCTGACAATTAAAGAAAAGTCACTTGCACAAACCGTATAAAGCCCCATTCTCAAACGATTCATCCCTTTCTTCAGATCGTACACCTAAAACATTGTTAACTGAAAAATGAATGCAATGATATGTCATTCACAAAATCACGAAGTTTTCAGCTATGTGTGAATGTCGTTTGAATACATCGACTTTTACGAGTATCAGTCTAAAGCAACTTTGATTTAATAATGTAAAACGGATGAAGCTCAAACAGGGCAAGCGACCGTGCTTTGATCCATTTGTGGTAGCAACTAGATGATTTTGTCACATTTACTGACAATTCATCAATAGTACAACCAATTAGTTTAAATGTTATTTCAGATTTTGCTTTTAAATTTCTATGTAAGAGACATGACCTTAATGTTGGGCTAAATTTCTAATAAGTCATTGAAGTAATCCAAACGTCACATAGGTCAAATAAAATTGACCATTACCAAGAAGGCAGCAACAAATTATGAAATTACTGCATATGAGTTGGCCAACTGTTTTAGCTACCAAAGGTTTTAAAATATACCGACAATTCGCTGCCACAACTACGGTGTTGTTATTTGTATTTATTCTAGTCTTAAATTACTGCACATTTCTTAACAATGTGAATCTGCCAAACTTTAATCAAGCTGCGAGAAAAAACAACAGTATAAATGTTTGCAACAGAAAACACGTGTGAATCAAAGAAAAGCGATACTAGAGGTTAAGAGTACATTTTACCGACAGAGCCTCTGAAAAAATGGCATCACATGATCCTCCAGTGCTATCTGCTTCAGACAGTTGTACGGCGTGTCTGGGAGGTCCAGAGGGTAGCTGCTAGGGTCTATCAAATTTTTACTCCCCAGCCAGACAAACAGAGATCGAAGCTTGGCCAGATCAGAGGTCAGTCCCTCCGTCAAGTAGCCAATCAGATCGGTAAAGTTGTGAAGGAGAGTTTCAGGCATCTAGAGAAAAACAAGAAAGTTTTTTGTTTTAATGCTTGTGTATTTCCAGTGAATGTGATCTCCAAAGAGAGAGAGAGAGAAAGAGAGAGAGAAAGAAAGAAAGAGAGAGACAGAGAGAGAAAGAGGCAGAGAGAAAGAGAGAGAGACACAGAGAGAGACACACAGAGACAGAGACAGAGAGAGACGGATAGAAACAAAGTGCAAAATAACAGCTGATTTCATCGTAGTAAATACAAGGAGCCTGGGGGGGGGGGGGGGGGGGGGTAGGAAAGACTGGAGACTTACATGAGATACTGTACTAAACACTGTGCAAAGAAGCAAGTGTTCAACGCCTTTTAATCATTATCCCCGTTACAACCCGATCCTTGTGTGAACCAAGTTATAAGTCATCATCCTTTAACATAATTAATCACTTTATTTATTATCAGTGTTGAGAGTTTCATCTTTTGTTTTCGATTGGTGGACCATTTTGTTCACATAAACTTTCATAGCCAGAAAACTGTCCACGAAGTTTACACTAATTAGTTCAACCCCTTTGAACTCACGCACAGATGGACAGACTAGGAAACAAAGAGACACACAGGTAAATTCCAGTTCTGAAGTACTTCCCTTAAAACAGGGAATGCACAAATAAATAATAGCCTACATTCAAAGCTCGCTGTTCGATGTCTCTGAACTTCTCTGGGTCAAAGATGTCTGCCTTTGTCCCTGCAGGGGGCGCTGGGGGTGGAAGGTTGTCCGTGTCTTCTGGCATCTGGCTCTGGAATGTAAAAACGAAAAACTATGAAAAGGAAAACAAACAACAAAACAGCTACATTCACATTTCTTTCTACTGAGAGGACAAACTATTGTTTTTAAATCTTCCCTATCCAGGTCTGCTGTTGCCTGGTGCCAGGAAAACCACCTG
>JAGGCT020000968.1:0-40000 GCA_017654935.2 Phymorhynchus buccinoides
GAACAAAACTTTATTTGACTGAAATAAGAATGGCAGGTTGACACAAAGGATAGGGTCTGTTAGTGCAGGTTTTATTTTTATTCCAATGAGGGTGCAGTTATTTATTATATGTAGGGTTTTTTGTTAGTTACAAGCTAAAGCTTTTTTTTTCTTTGCTCATACTGTCAAACAAGCTAGCATTAGACGTTTAGAATTAATTTAGCCTATGCTGAAGTTTAATACAACTGATGCCTAACTTCGAAAATATGGATTTGTTTTTCTTTAGCATTAAAAGCTTAACTCTTTTGGATACAATCATAGTTTGTCATGGTTTCCTTGCAAGCTTAAGTTCAAAAGTGTTCGTTTTTGTGCTTCTTTTGCAGTTAACATTAAGAGCCTGGATTGAAAGCGTATAATCAAGATCATTCTTAGTTTTCTTAGGCTAAAAGCGGGTAAACTTGACAGTTATTAGTGCAGACATATGAGAGGGGGGGGGGGGGGGGGGGGGGGGGGGTAGAAAAGATAGACAAAGATAGAAAGAGAGAGAGAGAGAGAGAGAGAGAGAGAGAGTCCAAGAGAAGTACAGATGATGCTTAAGTGTCAGCCCATAAGGCCTTAAAGTGAACAAAACATCTAATGTTTTTATTGTTTTACGTTTTGTTAAATGTTGTTGATCATTGTCTTTGCTATGGTGTGGTTCGATGACGTAATTAGGTGTTTGCGATTGATTAGGAAATATCTGTTGTTTCATGAACATAAAACAATCAGATTAAGGTAATTCAAATACAGTAGACATTTCATACATGGTTTTTTTCTCTTCCATATTCCTTGTTAAAGTCAATAACAAATATTATGCTAGTTTTGAAGTCGTTTCTTCATTTTGCATAAACCCTAAGTGTGATCGATATCGTTGATTCATTCAAGTTAATGTTTTGTTATTCTCGATGCACAATTTAGCATAATGATCTGGAATGAAATATTCATGAACTATACCTTTAGCTCAAATTTTCCTGGAAATGAGTAAGTATGAACGCAATACATGATTCTGGAACCAATTAAGAATTGCAAGTGTAAAGATCAAAATGAGTGCAAAGAATAATTCAAATGCTTGAATTTTCATTAGTTTAAAAGTTTGATCAGCAATGCATATGTATATTTTTATATTGCCTTTCCTAGCTGGTTTGTGCATGAATAAGTCGGTGCTTTGAAGATGGTTTTGTAAAAGTGTTTTACCTTCCAGTTCCGCACACTTTTTGTCATCCAGTGAAAAGTGAATTCATGTGCTATGATTCGTGTCTATTGTCGTGATTCTTGCTGAAAATCAATTCCATGTGGTTTCTGTGGTGGAAAGTGAGTTTGTTGTGCTTCTAGTTAAAAGTCAATTATGTATAATTTCTTCTGATAAATGAAAAACATTTTTGTGTGTTTGTTTCGTTGTTTATTTCCTTCCTTCTTCTTCTTCTCTCTCTCTTGCTTTCTGTTTTCATTTCTTTATTTTTTGTACTTTCTTTCTTTCTGTCTTTCTGTCTTTTCCTGTTTCTTCTTTCTTTCATTCCAAACATTGCTAACAATGTTGATGCATCACCTTCTTCTTCCTTTCTCTTCCATGATGGAGACGCTAACGATGCTGATGCGTGTTGTTGCAGAGTTCCAGTTTCCTGGTTTCACCATTGACGCCACCCGCAGCATGGTCGCCATGCATGATGTATCCTGGGATATCATTCATTTTAACGGCTCGCATACCATATTTTTCGATCATTAGGCGCTGCTGTGTATAAGGCGAATAGGGCAATTTTCAAGAAAAATCTGAAAAAAATTAAAGGCACCCTCGTTTATAAGGTGATACACACCTCACAAAAGAAAGTCAAACTTTGAAGCCTGTACGCGTCCTGTAAACGCTTACCGACCGCCATTACTGCTGTCATAAACGAGAGTTGGCTCCCCTTTCAAATAATCGAACTTCCGTTTGAGCTGCTTCCTGTTGTTGGGTTTGGACAATTCTTCGCGAAAACTGATAGAATTATGGCATTTTAAGCTATACAGCGATGCTTTTTACATCCAATGAAGGGTTATGGCATCTGTTGGATGGTATATCGGATGATAATAGGGATTTTGAAGCATTTTAACGTGAGTATTCGTCGTATTGGCGACTCGTTGCCACTTTCAATGTTGTGACTCACAGTAGACTGTACTGAGTAAGGCAATCATTGCCTCTGTTCTCTCGATTTTGTTCACTAATAGGGCGCCCTCATTTATTAGGCGCATAGGTCGAAATTGGAGAAAAAAATATCGCCTTATAGTCCGAACATTACGGTAATATACATAAACAATCATAATGATAAAGCATTGAATTAATTACTTGTACAAAGACAAAGCAGTAGACAATTTAAACCTGTTAAGAAAACATTAACTGTAGTCTTTTCTGGGCTTTGTAAGCATACATAGCTAAGTTCATGATAGTTTTCTCATTTTGACATGCCATTAAGAGATTCAAACGAAACAGACAAGGGTTATTGCTTGAATAAGCTCCATTCTTAGATCATGCAGCGCAGGACAAATGAAGAGAAAATGTCATTCATCTTCTCTAGCTACATTACAAAGTCTTTCATTTCTTCTTCTTCTTCTTCGTTCGCTCAGACAGTTTCCTGTCATATGAGCATAGATGCATCATGCTGCCGTTATGTGCCTAACTAAGAAATAGTTAGGCCCAGCATGTCCGACTTCGGCTGAAGATTGTAAGAATTTACAGAAAAACGGCAGGAGAATGGACCAGTAAGGCAGAAAGATAGCAGATGACAGTAAGCAAAGGGAAAAGGCAGAGTCAAAGAGAGTGATGGATTAGAGGAAGTTACAAGCACAAAACTTCCAGAAGGTGGGGGAACTATTGTGTGAAAGACCCCCCCGGTATCCCCACGGGGGGAAATTTCATTTCAGAGAGAGAGAGAGAGAGAGATCACGTTACGAAGAGAGAGAGTGGGGAGAGATAGGGTGGGGGTTGATTTGAGACAGACATACGCTAGAACCCGGTACAGTACACAGCTTTCAGTCCATAAGATCAATGAGTTTGTAATATTTTAACTCTTCTAGCGTCATGTATTATATTTACCTTCTTGTTGTCCGTTGTATCTCAACAAGAAGGAAGTAACTATTTCTTTCAGGTATTAGGTACTGTATAGTCACAGGGACGTCTCTGTGAAATTTGGGTTGCTCCCACCTGGAGAGCGCATCGCTGCCACTGGCCAATGGGTTGGGTTTTTTTGCATGCGATTTTTGTGTGACCGATGAGGAAGGAAGGGGGGTGGTAGTGGTAAATATTGACCAATTGACAATTTTTTCGTTGCCACTGGGTTTAACGTGTGCTAAGTGCGTGGGCACACGGGACCTCGGTTTATCGTCTCATCCGAAAGACTCCACGTTCGGACCGTAAGGCCTAGTGCAAAGTGAGAGGAAAAATCCCCTGTACCCAGGTTCGAACTCGGGTTTACTTGACCCGAGGCGAACGCGTTACCACTGTGCCACTCTACAAGTGCGTATGCATTGCTTTAACGGCAGAAACAGTGACAAAAGCTCTAAAAGCAAACACATGGCAGGGTGCTTGGCAGTGAGTGTCTTTGCGTTTGGTGGGAGTGTAGAATGAGGTGTTGGGCGAATGTATTGGCCCATGGTACTGGAAGAGTTAATGGAGTCTTAACTCATTCAAGTCATTCCGGCCATATATGTCCGGAATTAATAGATAGCTGTCAATTTGATGCATTTGCTTCAAGAGGAGTAAATCTGTGTGCAAACCATACCTAGGTCACTTCTAAACTCGCTTCGCTCCCTTAGACCTTTTGCCTCTGACTTTGCTTTTGTAGTGGTTTGTTGTGGGGTAACCAATCGGTGTAGAGTTTTTCTATATAAAATCTATATATAAAATACCACTTCCTTATATCTAAACCTGAAGTAAAAACCCGTAATCTTTCATTTCTCCTTTTGTTTATGTTCGTTTTGTTTGTGTGTATGGCTGGAGTGATTTGTGAGTTTTTCTTATCATTCAAAATCGTTGCGATGCAAATGAGTTCAGTATGAAGTGATCGTTTCCTTGACGCAGCTTTCAGGGCGACCTGTCGGGCAAACTGGGCTATGAGGAGTTCAAAGACCTCTGGGAAGACCTGCGACGATGGAAGGTAGAAATGATGATGTGTGTAATGTGTGTGTGTGTGTGTGTGTTCTTCGATTTAACGTCCTTCCACTATAGACCTCTGGGAAGACCTGCGACGATGGAAGGTAGAAATGATGATGTGTGTAATGTGTGTGTGTGTGTGTGTTCTTCAATTTAACGTCCTTCCACTATAGACCTCTGGGAAGACCTGCGACGATGGAAGGTAGAAATGATGATGTGTGTAATCGTTCGTTCTTTAATTTAACGTCTCTCCACCGTACAGTGATCTTACACAACTTAGATGTGTGTGTGTGTGTGTGTTCTTCGATTTAACGTCCTTCCACTGAAAGTGATTCAATGTTAAATTGTTGTGTGATGTTGGTGTGGGTAAGTGTGAATGGTGTAACTATGTGTGTGTGTGTCACTGTGTGTGTGTGTCACTGTGTATGTGTGTGCCACTGTGTGTGTGTCACTGTGTATGTGTGCCACTGTGTGTGACTGTGTGTGTGTGTCACTCTGTGTGTGTCACTCTGTCTGTGTCACTGTGTGTGTGTGTTCTGATTGGAGTATACAGGTAATGCATTATAAGTTATGTAATTGTGCGAGTGTATCTGTACGCATGTGTGTTTATCTGTGTTTGTGTAGGTGCACGTGTTCATGCATGTTTGTATGGACATGTATGTTTGTCTGTCTGTGTGTGTATACCTGTATTAGTGTTTATGTTATTCTGAAAGACTCCTATTGAAGCAAAATATCAGCAATTTTATCAAATAAAATTATGCAGCCCACAGAACAGAATGTTTTCTGTGTTATTATATATATATATACAGTACACATATATTTATTCACTTTTCTGTGCGTCAGGGAGTGTTCAAGCAGTATGACCATGACGGCAGCGGCAACCTCTTACCACAGACCATCAAAACATAGGCAATCACTAGAAAGGGAGAATACGGAACAACAGTTATGAACTGAAGGCCGCGCTCAACGGAGTCAGTGAGTGAAACTGCACACAGACACACACACACACACACACACACAGATGCACAGACACATACACACACACAGACACACAGACACAAGCACACAGACACATACACACACACACATGCATGCACACACACACAAGCACACAGACACATACACACACACACACATACACACACATGCGCACACACGCATACACACACATACACTCGCATACACACACGCTTGCGTGTAGACACTTGCACAAACACAAGCACGCACGCACAAACACAAACACGCACAGTCATAACCTGAACTCTATTGAACGGAGGGCTGCGATCAACAGTGTCAGTGAATGAAATCACACACACACACACACACACACACACACACACACACACACTCACACTCACACTTACACACACACACACTTACACACACACAACGGCAACCTGCACTCTTTTGAACTGAGGATAGTTCTCAAATTTTTTTAATGCCTATTGCGCCATGATTTGCGCTCAGAGGTTCTCAGCTAACTGGTTGACAATTGTGTGTGCCGTCAGATTTCCGTCTGAGTAACCGCACGCTGCAGTCCCTGGTGATGAGGTTCAGTAACCAGGAGGGGAAGATCGACTTCGGAGACTTCATCGTCTGTGCTGTGCGCCTCAAGACCATGCTCAGTAAGACACACCGACGTCGTTGGGTTGGGCTTTAACCCCTTCACTGCCTGCCCCGTGTTGACTACGGGCTGGGTGGTATCATCACCTTATTAACCCTTTCACCGCCAACGTCGCATTTTTGCACCACAATGATTTAACACCCATGTCATTAATTGATTAAAAGGCATCAAATCAGGGTCTGCTATCCAAAGACCCTATTCTCTTAATTTTGGGAGGTAAGGATAGGCCTTACTTTAAATATGTCACAGAAGAATCCCCAATATTACAGACAGATTTATAGTCCATAAAACACAGTAATTTTCATGTCTGTTTTGTGTTGTGACACGATCATTAGTTTGTTATTCAAAAAGAAAAAGTTGTCTTGCAGTTTAGTAATGGGGCTATATTACTTCTTGCCAACACGAAAAGGCGATAACTTTTAGGCCTGAACTGCCACCTAGTGATGAGTCAGGAGCAGATGATTTTCTGTGGTTATAAACTACTACTTCATGACAGGCAAGGGCGATAATCTTATGTAGGTGGCGCACGCATCTCAGTGCACGAGACAGGAGCAGAGAAGTTTCAGTATAAAGCCTCATTAGGAAGGGAAAAGCAACTTTGGTAGATTTTATGTTGTGCACCGTCGGCCATAATGTGGTGACTTTGACTCTGAACAGCTAGTGCACTGCTAAGGGGAAAAAAAGCTGCTTTAATAATTATAATCAGCAATCATTTATCTGTATTCTGAGTGCTTTCCCTTGAGAGTTAATTAAGACCATGGTCTGTAAGATAGTCAGCGTTTTAGATTTGGTGTGTGTTTGTATGAACTATTGTTTTCTCAAATAAGTGTGATTTTATTATGCCCTTTTGTGCATTTGAGCAGGGTTTTTTCCAAATCACCCCCAAATGTACTTTTTTTAAAAATGTTGATACGATGGATCTGTGCAGAAAAAAGGTTATAGTCCTCGTTTTGTTTTGGACATGCCATACTCATACTCGATAACATATGCAATGCTTTTTTTTTTTTCCAACAGCTTCTTTCCGTGGCCTTGACCCTGACAACCAAGGCTTCGCTCCCTACGACATAGAAAGCGTAAGTCATTGACGTCGTCAACCTGCTCAGTTGTTAGCAGTGATTGGGTTAACCAGTGTTCTGCTTACCAGGCTTCAGAATTGTCTGAAGTCCAATCCTCTGAAAACTGTGGTAAAAGGGCCATCTAGGCCCTAGACTGAAGAGGGACAACACTGAAATGAGTTCTGAAAGCCACCAAAAAGGCTTAATATAGCGATAAATCACTTTAAAATGCCATTTAGCTCAAAGGATACCACTCAATAAAAAGGCAAAACATCTGACAAGAGAAGCCAATCCTGTCAGAAATTCTTAATCCTCTGACAATTCTGATGCCTGGTTTACAATCAACTTATTTCACATTCAACAACTTGTTTGAAATGGATTCTATCAGCTAAGGTTTTGCACCCAACTATGAAAGTATTTCATATTTTTTCAGATTGATTTGTCGTCTGAAACTGTAAGCTTAGACTAAAATATGAACTCAATATATGCCCGAAACGATATTTCTCAACATTGCCAAAAGCAAAAACAAAAATGCCCGGTTACTATTAGCAGATTAGGGTGTGAACCTGTTGAGTGAGATTTTTGTGTTTGTGACTTCCTGTTGCTTTGACTGGCTGCCTTGAAGTTCAGTTAAACATTTCATAAAGTTATAAATGCAGGCATGATCATTTTCAGAGAAACGTGAATACAGAAAATCAAATGTCAGAAGGGATTTTAAATTTGAGGAGATGCCCAGTTTTATGAATTCATCTTCAAGAGCAGTTGTCCACTGATCACCATAAAGGGCTTTTAATCTCTTGATTACACCAAGAGACATCTCCTGAAACCCTGAACTATTTTCAGAGAAAAATGCCTTTCCTCCACCTGTAAAAAGTTGAGTGTTTTTTGGTCTGACAAGTAGTTGAGGTGTCAATTGTAGGTTATTCTGAACGATGCCAAACTTTTAGCATTCGCAGTAGTAAGGAAAGAACAATCTGGCAAATCCTATTGTTGTTATCTTCCCCTGGCTTTAAGACTCCAGGGATCATCCCAACAGCCGAAGCGCTTCAACACTATGGTACAAATGCACCAGCTAGGGATAAGAGAACACTACGTGTGTGACCGTTTTTGATTACGCCGCCACGTAGGCAGCCACACTCCGACTTCGGAGGACAACTCCTTTAAAAAAAGTATGAGCGGGATAACCCACTGTGTATCTATCTAAGTCACAGACAAGATCAGTTGTATCAACAGTTTATAACTTGAAATATCGGCCATTGTGAATTAATATTTCGGCACCTTCAGTTTACAACACAGACCCGTTTACCCCCTACACAAGTCTTGAGTAGTCTGGATAGCTAAAATGAGTAGTTTGGGTGCAAAATGTGTAGTTTTATTCATTAAACCATCAAATAATGTTCACTGAAGATGAGTAGCAATCAAGAATTAAAGAGCATTATTTTCAGGTTTGAAGAGTAGTAGAGATCCAAACTAAGTAGAATACTACTCGAAAGGAGTAGAGTCAACAGGTGTGCCGACATCGTCTGATCCAGATGTTCTGTTGTGTTTTGTTGCAGTTTGTCCAGACGACCATGTACTCGTAATTCGTTTTCCCCGGGGAAACACGCAAAGCTGGATGAAGAGGGTAGAGTGGAAGGGGAGACTATTGCGAGGGGAGCAGCAGATATTCAGCAAGTCTGACGATGACAAAGCAGCAACCACAAGATGAGGATGATGTGTGCACTATATGTTACTACCACTACTGTACCTGCCAGCAGTCTGTCACTGGAGGCAGGAGGGGGTGGAGAGGGTACCGGTTTTCAGTGGCTGAAACTTGGTCCACTTTGTACGATAACAAACATCTTTTTTTTAATGATAATGTAAACATCTTTTATCTTTTTCTTCTTTCTGCTACAGCTGAGTGTGAATGTTGTATGTGCAGTTTTGTAGTTGCCCCTTCCGCAAGGCATTGCGAATAGGGTAGAGATGTATTTGCTTTCTTATATAGCGTCACGCTCATAAGATAAGTGCCTAACTCATTTTACAGTGTTTTGAGAAAAACGCAAAAAATGTCAGTATTTTATTAAGAACTTACACATCTAATTTTTTTCTATAAAAATGCAATCTGCTGATCTCAATTGATTGACAGCGTGAGTGATAAAAAAATACAACTAAATGATACATAACTAGTTTATCAATCAGCAAAACAATGCATAACAACATTAAAATGTTGTTGCTTAGCTTCGCACGCTTGAGGCAAGTCATTGTCTATCAAAAACGAAGCTTAATTGACTGTGAAAATCTCACCTGGACTTGGCGCCGCCATCTTTGTGCAAGCGTACCCAAGTCAGAAAAGAGAACGGCATATTTGCAACGTATCTATGGTGATGACTTCCGCTTTTCCAGGTGCTTCTGTACTTTCTGTCATGATAGATACCAGTCAGCCGATGTCCAATACACGCTTACTGCAAAATTGCCTAACTCTGAGTTAGGTATTTTTTTTATGAGCGTGACGATAAATTGGTCTATAGGCGTTAATAATCCAGTGTTGCAAAAAAAATTGTAGTTTAGGGAGAAGAATGATTCAAACTTTAAAAAAAAAAAAAGGAAACAAAAGCGTAATCAACTGGTGATATTGGAGACAAATAAATCGGGATGGATGAACATATAATACAACCTGTATGAAATGAAACCTCTTCTTCTTGCATATAGCATCCTCCATCAACAATTTGATGATTAGTACGTTTTGAAGTTTCTTGAAATTTTTGTTATTCAAGGAAAACGCATAGTCAACAAATGGGAATACTGATCTGAAATGTATCTGTACAGTTAATTATTAGAGTTTAAACATTTTTTACGGTTTGCATCTGTGTTGTCTGTAGCGTTTAGACCTCACATGTATCTGGTCATTTGTAGATATTTGTCATGTGCTACCGTTAGTTTTAGAATGTTGCTTCACTTGTGGCTTCCACCCTGCCTGTTTCAGGCCCAAATGCCTGCATCTGTGTTGTTTAATGTTCCAGGTGTTTTATCATAAGCGATATGCTTTTTTTCAAAATAATCTGAAGTGATTTGTCTTATTTGCCAACTGCTAACACTGCCTGAGTGAGTTGTGATCAAATTTCTCCTTTCTGGAGCTCTTGTGATTGTTATAAAAAGATTTTCAGTCATTTTGCATGTTTCTTTATAACGCTATGAATTCAGTGATTATCAGGCGTTTGCATTCGGAATGCTTGCCTTTGATGTTTATTTTATTATTTAAAGCGTGATTTAGTATTTTTTTAAATCATATATGAAATAAATATATCGTCAAACTGTTTTGCAACATATCTTTTTCATTTCAATATACCAGATTTCTTCTTACATTGTTACAATCAATGGCCATTTCTTTCTCTTGTACAATATGGAATAGTTTTGTTTTTGTATCACAACAATCTATTTTCAGATTTTTCTTGTACGAATAGCTCAGTGCATGTTTACAAGCTTGTGTACAATCTCAGGTTAGCAAACCGCGTTGATATTGGTGTTGTGTATGTGGATAGATTCAAGTTGTAAAACAAGCTGCTGGATTTTGTTAATTTAAATGCGCGGGTTCGGTACCCAAACGTTGCCTTTCAACTTGCCTCCATCTTATTATGCATTAGTTGTGATTCATTGCATATTACGATCAATTCTCTACCTTCCCTCTGAAATTGAAATTCAGAAGATATTTGTTTCAAAGGAGCTTTTCAAGTGGTTTTCCTTTTTTGTTCAAGAGATTGCTACCTTACCAACTCTCAACTCCCACTTTTTGTAAGATGTGTTGTAAAGACAAGTGTGATATTTCAAAACAATTTGTTGTATTTAGCTTTTTACATCATCTCCACAAGCAAAAATAATGACTTTATTGAAAAAAATATTAGATATCGATTTTTCTTTAAAATGTTTATGAACCAGCACCTATTTAAAATTGTATTTTGGGTCGTTTAATAAAATGAGAATAAGTTGACTAGTCTTCATGAAGATTAAAGTATGTAAATTTTCCCCCTATGAACTCGATTATGCTTAAATCGGAATTTTTGTTTTGCTTATGTATAGAAAAGTGTAGACTCGTGGAGATATCAGCCCTATTATTTAAACATATTCAATATCTACGTGTTGTCTCTGTGTATAAAGTGTGTAGCTATTATCTTTTTTTTTAAAAACATGACATTTTGTGAATGTCGATGTGATTTCTTTATTTCTACGGCTTAGCTGATCTTTTTGTCACAAGTGTCTAACTCCTCTCTCTATAACTTGACTTTTATCAAGTTTTTGTATATTTTCTTATTAACCCATATCTTCACTTTTGATTTACAACACCTTATTTTGACCTTTTTTCTTATGTTTTCGGTATTTGCTTTTGCAAATAGTTGACTAAATATTCGTCCTTAATAAATTAATACTCTTGATCAAAACATGTGAGTTTGAAATATATGTGTGTGTGTTTGTGTGTGTGCATGTACGTGACCAAAATTAATTTATGAATGGAAAGCACCGATACAGTGCAAACATATGCCAGGGAGCTGACTCAGAATAGCATTTAGCATCACAAGGCAATTAAGTCATACAATCGTTGCTTGTTTTTAATTTAAGAGAGTCTTGCATTCCAAAAATCATGCGATGTTTTTAGAGGACAAAATATCTGAACCCTTTCACTGCCTGCCCCATCCTATCTACTACAGGCTGTGTGATGTCATTGATGATGTCAACTTTTGATGTCAGTCCTGGAATGATGGTTTTGGTTTAGACAAGGCAGGAAAGAGACATCTCTAGACAGATTGAGTCTAACAGGTCTCTTTTAATCACCAAAACATTGATAATTAAATTTTTCTTTGACAGTGAAGGGGTTAACTCCAAATGAAATGGGCGATTTCTAAATTGTTACCCTCAATTTCCACAACAATCTTTCAAAATCTGTTCTCAACTTGATATTCAGAATTAACACTTAAAGACCCACCACTACACGTCACGCGACACAATCATGGTTTTCACATGTTTTCCCTCTTATAGCTGGTAAGAAATCTTCCAAGCATAAGAGGGAATGTGACACATTGACGGCGGGCCGTGTTTGGAGTCGCAGCCCTTGAACATCACCCACTGCCGGGCCACGTTTAAAGTCGCCCAACGGTATAAGGTAGAAAACTCATGCAAAACTCTTGACCAGTTTTCCTTACTTTCGCGAGTAGTTTCCCTTTAAGCACACTTCCGTTATCTTCCATTTCTTTGTGTTCAATCGCCGATTTGACGCCAATTACAAACGAAAATGCCAAACCATCGTGTTCTAACGAGAGAGGAGATTCTCCACCTTCTGGATTTGGATGAACCTGATGTCAGAAAGTGATGAAAGTAGCGAGGATGAGCATGAAAACGAAGCTAGTGTGTCAGTGCTCTACTAGTACAAGTCAAGAGACTGAGAGTGGTGGTCGTGGTAGGGGTGGCGGCAGGGGGTGTCGTTTTCCCCCATTTGTCAAGTCGGCATGTAAAAAGCGTTATTCCTATCAACTTAAAAAATACACCGACGAATTCAGCAGCCTTTTTTTCAGTAAGTATACAAAATTTGGTTGCAAAAGGACATAATTCAGCTTCGTAAGACGCGTTTGTTTACAACCACCCAATTTATATGACGAGTGCCGCGGCAGGCTGGGCCTGCACAGAGAATAGGCCGAGGCAGCGTCGGTCACAATAGTGTTAAACTGTCCCTCCACCCCCCCCGGCTATCCCCCCAGGCTGCAAGTAGCTGTTTTACTCATGGGATGAGCCTAAGGCCGTGTACACATGTATGCGGATGTTACATGCGGAAACCCGTGCACAATCCACAAATAAGAAAGAAGGGAAAAGATTTGCGCACGTGTCAATTTCCCCTAATCCGTAAATGTTTACCCTTCTTTCTTCCATTTATTTACGGATTGCGCATGGGATTTCCGCATGATGCGTGTACAAGGCCTTATTGTCGCACAGGAAGGGACAGTCCGACAGTCCATGTGTGAATACCAGGCATCGGAATGATCTGAAGTCCAGTCCTCTGAAGACTACGGTAAAAGGGTCAGAGTGAAGAAGGGACAATACTGAAATCAGTTCCCAGTATGACGAAAATAAAGTAATTTAGGAAGAAATCAATGTTAAATGCTATTTGCTCCACGTGGGGATACCAGGGGGTCTTTCGTAAAAAATAGTTCCCCCACCTTCTGGAAGTTCTGTGCTTGTAACTTCCTCTAATCTGCCACTCTTTTTGACTCTGCCTTTTCCCTTTGCTTTCTGTCTATCTTTCCGATTTATTGGTCCATTCTCCTGCTTTAAAAATAATAAAATCTTCCAAATATTTTTTCTCTTTGGAGCTCCTCCGAAGACAGAATGTGTTGGCTGTACGCAGCGGGGAGACCAGTGAAAACTGAAAACCGGACACATATGTACCTTACCCATTATGGCCTTGGAACGCAGAAGAATTTAGAAGAAATGCTATTTGACAATAAAGATTTCACTCACGACACAGGTTTCAGTTTTTACTGGTCTCCCCGCTGCGTACAGCCGACACATTCCGATTTCGGAAGAGCTCAAAGGAAAAAAATTATTTGGAAGTTGTTTTTTAAAGGCAGGAGAATGGGCCAATAAGTCAGAAAGATAGTAGATAGAAAGCAAAGGGAAAAGGCAGAGTCAAAAAGGGTGGAAGATTAAGATTATCGCCCCATGGCAGATTAGAGGAAGTTACAAGCACAGAACTTCCAGAAGGTGGGGGAACTTTTTACGAGACCCCCCAGTATCCCCACGGGGAGTGAGACAGTTCTAATGCCTGCACAGCTTCATTGTTTTCAGACTTCATGGGTCATATGACACATGGCTGCTCAAAATGAGGGGTCAATTTTCAAAGTGATGGGCCACTTAAGCGGCGCAATGGTTTCATTAATTACATGGCTGCCGAACTTGATGCGCCAGATAGACGCATCCCAACATATAGATGTGCGTTTTTAACGAAAAATCATTGGCACGGGTGCGCCGACAACCTGAAGCTCTGTGCCTGGAACACACACGTCACATTGTGTATGTTCAGCCCCCCGTGGGGATACCGGGGATCTTCCATACAAATAGTTCTCCCACCTTCTGGAAGCTCTGTGCCTGGAACACACACGTCACATTGTGTATGTTCAGCCCCCCGTGGGGATACCGGGGATCTTCCATACAAATAGTTCTCCCACCTTCTGGAAGCTCTGTGCCTGGAACACACACGTCACATTGTGTATGTTCAGCCCCCCGTGGGGATACCGGGGATCTTCCATACAAATAGTTCTCCCACCTTCTGGAAGCTCTGTGCCTGGAACACACACGTCACATTGTGTATGTTCAGCCCCCCGTGGGGATACCGGGGATCTTCCATACAAATAGTTCTCCCACCTTCTGGAAGCTCTGTGCCTGGAACACACACGTCACATTGTGTATGTTCAGCCCCCCGTGGGGATACCGGGGATCTTCCATACAAATAGTTCTCCCACCTTCTGGAAGCTCTGTGCCTGGAACACACACGTCACATTGTGTATGTTCAGCCCCCCGTGGGGATACCGGGGATCTTCCATACAAATAGTTCTCCCACCTTCTGGAAGCTCTGTGCCTGGAACACACACGTCACATTGTGTATGTTCAGCCCCCCGTGGGGATACCGGGGATCTTCCATACAAATAGTTCTCCCACCTACTGGAAGCTCTGTGCCTGGAACACACACGTCACATTGTGTATGTTCAGCCCCCCGTGGGGATACCGGGGATCTTCCATACAAATAGTTCTCCCACCTTCTGGAAGCTCTGTGCCTGGAACACACACGTCACATTGTGTATGTTCAGCCCCCCGTGGGGATACCGGGGATATTCCATACAAATAGTTCCCCCACCTACTGGAAGTTGTGCTTGTAACTCTAATCTTTCTCTTTCACTCTGCCTTTTCCCTTGCTTTGTCATCTAGGTACTATCTTTCTGACTTTTTGGCCCATTCTCCTGCATTTTTTCCAAAAAAATCTTCCATACAGTTTTCTCCTTTGAACTCCTCTGAAATCTGAATGCATCAGCTGAATGCAGCGAGGAGACCAGTGAAAACTGAAAACGGACACGTATGTACCCATTGTGGCCTGGGAATGCAGAAGCGTATGTTCAGCTTTTCGTGTTACCTTGTCATTTTCTTTTGTATGTGCAAACAACAAACAGAAAATCCCAGAGAACACAAAATACCATTTATTGAAACAGAAAACGCAATTTAAAAAACAAAACAATACATGCATCGGTCCTGAAGGAAAAATGAAATCAACATCAAAATCTCTACAACTTGTTAAATTCAAAAGATTTGATTTTTGTCATAACTTAAACCCAAAATAAAGTTACGTTTCACAGTCAACATAAAACAAGGATACACCCTTTCCAAGCAAACACACAACATTGCAAACACGTCTGTTTAAAAAAGGTACAGTATACACATAACTAAAATAAACTTATTTAAAATGCTGAATGGACTTGGAGCATAACATACTGAACACAATAAATTCCACCTTGGCACATTACAAACTTGGCCACAATAAACTAGGGAGATAAGGCTGGAGCTGACACTCAAAATCGCAGCGGAAAACATGTTTATTTTGCCATTTACTGCTATGTTAGCATGAAATTCAAAGCAAACTTATGTAATACTTTTATGTTGGTGCTTACATTAAAAATCTTATCTTTGATCTATGATCCAATGCAGTAAAAACACTTCATAAGGTTACAAATTAAGCCTAACATGCTCCATAGAATATAACAAGCTTACAACGCGTGGTTAAAATTTATTTTATTTTATTTTAAATCAAGACATTGACAAAGCTTAAAAATCAAAATAAATAACTCGGGTAATTTTTTCTCTATGTACATATTTTCATTATATCATTTCAGACATGCTTTCACATTAGAATTTGATAAATCAAGTGTTTCACTACCTGATATTATACTAAATTATAGTCTTAAATTGGACAAAATGTTCTTCAAAATAATGATCTCTGTACTGCAAAATAAACAGGGGTAGTAAAGCAGTTTGGTGGTCTTCGGTAAGAACACTGATTTTTAAACATAGAAATAAAATTCAGCAGTTTTCAGAATAAGGCTGTGTACCCACATAGGCGGATATTCCACGCGGAAACCCGTGCGCAATCCATAAATAAGTGAAACAAAGAAGGGAAAAGATTTGCGCACGTGTCCGAATTTCCCCTATATGCATAAACTTTTATCCTTCTTTCTTCCACTTATTTAGGGTTTTCCGTACGGAACTAACGGCATAAACATTCGATATTTCTGTAATCCGTAGAGGTTGTTGATGAACGACACTACTTAGCATCTTAAGACTCGATCTTTAAAAAACAGACCTACTTTCCCCTCGTTTAGTGGGACCAAGTTAGCCGAGGACAGTACAGGGCAAAGTGTGTGTACTTGTGTCACTGTGGGTGAAGGCGTGCCATTGTGCATGTCAAACAAATGGAAATCGCACTATCTGTGCATGGAGCATCATAACATTGCTTCAAATCAAATGATTCCACATTACTGAATACAGTGGAACCTCCCTTATAAGACATTGCCCTTCTTTGTAAATAATTAAAATTACCTCCCTTATAAGACCCCTCCCTATAAGACCATTTTGGATGATTTTTGAAGGTCTTATAAGGGAGGGGGTCTTAAAGGGAGGTAATTTTAATACTTACAAAGAAGGGCAATGTCTCGGAGAAGTAGGTCTTATGTGGGAGGGAGTCTTATAATGGAGGTTCCACTGTACTCTCTCAGCCCATGAGTTCCCCCACATCCACTTTGTGAAGCAACGATTTCCAAATTCTCCACCACAATGTCTTTTCTTTCACTCCTGTTCCACAACAGGTTGTTTAACTCATTCGCATCGTAGCGATTTTGATTTGTTAAAAAAACTCACAAATCACTCGTCATAGGCATACACACAAACAAAACACATAAACAAATGGAGAAATGAGATTATGGGTTTTTACTTCAGGTTTAGACATAGGGAAGTGGTAAATCAGACTTTTTTTATGCATAGACTTTATATAGAAAAACTCTACACCGATTGGTTTCCCCACAACAAACCACTGCAAAGGGAAAGTCGGGGGCAAAATTGTGGTCTAAGGGAGTGAAGCGAGTTTAGAAGTGATCAAGATATGGTGTGCACACAGATTTACTTCCCTTGAAGCAAATGCCTCAAATTGACAGCTATCTATTAATTCCGGACATATGTGGCCGGAACAACTTGAATGAGCTAAGGATGTGGTGAGGGTATGGTCATTACAGAAAACCTAGAAATATTCCAAACTTGTCAGGATTCTTTTCACTGCAGTTGCGCGACAGACTGGAAGGGATTGGTAGAGATAAATTCTCCACATTTAATGACAAATTCTCCAGAAACATTCCAACCTCGTCGCTCCAACTACAACACTGTAATGAGATGGACAGGGCAAGGAGATTGTTGTAGAATTCCCAGAAATGTTCAAAATTCTTTTCGCTCTAACTCTACGACAGGCTGAAGTGGAATGGCAAGGGCAATGAGGTCATCGTAGAATTCCCAGAAACATAATAGATTACAAAATTAATGTTCATGTCTTTTTTCACTCCCAACTCTATGACTGGGTGTGTGGGTATGGTGAGGGTGAGGAGATTGTAGACATCCCAAATTCTTCACCCCAGGCTGTAAGGGGATAGGATAGGGTCAGCAGGTCGTTGTAGACATCCCAAATTCTTCACCGCAGGCTGTAAGGGGATAGGATAGGGTCAGCAGGTCGTTCCAGAAATATTTCAAAATGTTCCTGATTCTGTTCACTCCAGCTCCACCCCAGGCTGTAAGTGGATAGGATATGGTGAACAGGTGGTTGTGGACATCCCAGAAACATTCCAAATTCTTCAACTCTTCACCACAGGCTGTAAGGGATAGGGTCAGCATGTCGTTGTAGACATCCCAAATTATTCACCCCAGGCTGTAAGGGGATAGGATGGGGTGAGCAGATCATTCCAGAAACATTCCAAAATGTTCCTGATTCTGTTCACTCCAGCTCCACCACCGGCTGCAGGGGGATGGACAGGGCCACGAGGTCGTTGTAGAATTCTCCGTCGTTGTCGCCGCCTCCAAACACCAGCACCTCGTCTTCCTCCTGGTTCTCCTGGCGGTACGGCACGCACACTGCCGCGTGCCCCGCCCGAGGCTTGGGGGAGTTGGGAACGACCAGGCAACTCCATGACCGGGCAGCTGAAGAAAGAGAGACAATCGATAACACATTAGTGTACATTGGGTTTTCCAGTCGGTACGGCACGCACACTGCCGCATGCCCTGCCCGAGGCTTGGGGGAGTTGGGAACGACCAGGCAACTCCATGACCGGGCAGCTGAAGAGAAAAAAAGAGAAAATACTGGATATACACTAACTCATTCGCTTCGCAACGATTTTGAATTATTTTAAAAAAAAAATCACTCCAGCCATACACACAAACAAAACATACATAAACAAAAGGAGAAATGAAGGAAGATTTCAGGTTTTTACTTCAGGTTTAGACATAGGGAAGTGCTAGATCAGAATTTTTTATATATATAGACTTCATATAGAAAAACTCCACACCGATTGGTTACCTCACAACAAACCACTACAAAAGCAGTCAGAGGCAAAATTGTGGTCTAAGGGAGCTTAGCAAGAAGTGAGCAAGGTATGGTGTGCACACAGATTTACTTCCCTCGAAGCAAATGCATCAAATTGACAGCTATCACATTAATTCCAGACATATATGGCATATATGACTTGAATGAGTTAAGAAAATAGGGTCTTCAAATAACAGGCCATCTTCTTCTTATTCGATCACTCAGTTTCCTGTCAATTATGAGCGTAAATGCGTCATGCTGCCGTTACGCGCCTAACTAAGAAATAATTAGGCCCAGCAAGTCAGACTTCGGCTGGAGGAAATGTTTTTGAAAGTGTTTCGTGGAAAAAGGCAGGAGAATAGACCGGTAAGGCAGAAAGATAGTTATATGACAGTAAGCAAAGGAAAAAGGCAGAGTCAAAGAGAGTGACAGATTAGAGGAAGTTACAAGCACAGAACTTCCAGAAGGTGGGGGAACTATTTATACAAAAAGACCCCCGGTATCCCCACGTGGGGGAAATAACAGGCCATGATTTGATGCCTTTTAGTGACATGACACCATTGTGGTGCATAAAAGCGACATTGGCGGGGAACGGGTTAAGGCATCAACGCCTATATGCTATACATCATTGTGTAGCCAGTCTGAGGAGTTGGGAACCTAGTGCTTAGGGCTCAAAGATTAAGCGCTCAAAAAAATGTCTTTATAAATAAAATAACCACAATGCGACTCCATGACAGGACGGCTGATGGGAAAATAGCACAAGTAATAAACTGGACATACATTGGTGACTGTAGTGTGTGGCCTGTCCACAGTTGTTGGGAACAACCAAGTGACTTCATGACAACAACATACAGTATTAATATGGCGCTGAATCTTGATAGAAATCAAATCAAAGCGCACACACACATTAGCATTCAAACAAAAATGCAATACAAAGCGTATATGACATAAATGGTATACAGCAGAAACAGACCTAAAGGCAAGAGAGAGAAGAGAAAGAGAGTGGAGCTTCAATGACGGGGGAACAAGTGGGTTTTGAGGTTTGATTTGAAAGCAAAGAGAGGGTCGGTCGCTGATGGAGGCAAAGAGGAAGTTTGTTCCAAGATGTCGGTCCTGAGACAGCAAAAGAGCGCCGATCAACAGTTGAAAGCTTATACCTAGGGATCTGGAGAGATTTTGAGAAAGAGGGTCAGAAACTGAACGTAACGTGCGAGCTGGCGTATAAATGGAAATATTGTGGCAGAGGTAAGATGGAGCAGCTTTGGCGGCTAAAGGCAAAAAGCCGAAAGAAAAGCAAATAAAGGTATGCCGGTCTGTCGTTTCTGGCTATGACTGCCAGATAGCAGAGGGGGCAGCTGCTATTCTTTGGTGGATGGGCTGGAATTTGTTTCTAGTGCACATGATGATACAAATGCCCACACACCCCTGCACGGCCCGTCCGCTGTTTGGGAAATTCGGGACAACTAAACAACTTCATGACAGGATGGTTTGAGAAAGAGAAATACATAAGCACTGGACAGACATCACTGTTGCGCAAGATATGCCCGCAGTTTGAGGGCATTCGGGACAACTAGGCAGCTCCATGAAAGAGCAGCTAGAAAAAGAAAAATAGACCCCAAAAATGCATGATAAAATACCAAAGACAATATTTCTGTCTACAGGCAGACACATACCACACCACACCCACTCACACATCCATCATGAACTCATACATGCAGGCAGACATACCACACCCACACCTATTCACACATCCATCATGAACTCGCATATACATGCAGGCAGAAACACATACCGCACCACACCATCTATTCACACATCCATCATGAATTCACACATACACATGCATGCAGGCAGAGGCACATACCACACCCACATCTATTTACACATCATGAACTCACACACATGCAGACCTGTTTACCCTAATAATGAAAAACCTGGAATTTGCCACACAAAACCCCGGAATTTGAGGGAAAAAAACCAGAATTCACATCGGTACATGACTCGCGATAAAACACCGATTCAACTCGACGCCATCGCGATCAATTTTCACTTCATTTTCTATTGAAAAGTTCAAAATTCTCACATCATCGTATTTTCCAGTGATAATATAATCTAAATGGACTCATTTTAAGCCCTACTTACAATCTCTACCATTAAAAAACTGCCGGGAAAGCTCTTCGAATCGACAGTAAAAGCCTGGCCGCCATTTGCATTCGGTTAACCCTTGCGTCTTTTCATACGAACGGAAACAAATAATAGACGTTTTTTCGAAATCCCGGAATTTTCAGCGATCACCCAGAATTTACTATTTTACCCAGAATTTTAGCAAATTTCCGGAATTATTCCGGCAAAACCGGAAGGGTAAACAGGTCTGCACATGCATGCAGGCAGAAACACATACCACACCACACCCACATCTATTCACACATCCATCATGAACTCACATACACATGCATGCAGGCAGAGACACACACCACACAACACCCACATCTATTCACACATCCATCATGAACTCACATACACATGCATGCAGGCAGAGACACCCACCACACAACACCCACATCCATCCCGAACTCATACACATGCCTGTACACATGCAGTCTATCTGGTCTTTAGCGGCATTGGGGACAACTGGGCGACTCTACAGAGCAGCTGACTAAAAGAACTTTTATAGAAACAAATGAAACGAAGAACATACACTTACCCAAATCGAATATGAAGGTGTCCTCCAAGGCGTTGTTGCCGTCATATCCCCCGTGGATCAGAATGCGCTTGTTGGTCAGGGCGCAAGACGCGTGCCAGCTGCACACACAAATAAAACACAGTATTTTTCGGACTATAAGGTGCACCTGATTAAATTTCAAACAAAATTCAGACTTTGTTTCTGTGTTTTCTTACTACATTATCAGTCACATTATATATTTATTTTTTTATAAGGTGCAGGGGTACCGACCGGGTCTCAGTCTGGGAGAAAAGTATCGCCTTATAGTCCGTAAAATACAGTATGTTAATTTTCAAAGCGCAGGCATCATTTCCTTGCTGGAGAGCTCTTAACCCTCTTGCATCCACAAAGCCCCAAACCGCCCTACCATACATGAACATGTTTAAATTTCACCATCTTGAACAGTTGAAGATAAAATAAAATCAAAGAATACAAACACTAGAAAGGAGTTTCATTTCCAGTTTGGAAAATGCAAAGTTTTGATTATGGTCTGACTGATTTCAAGCTTGCAGTTCACTGCTTATTCTAACCTGTAGTCCTGTGTGATATGGGACTGCATCGAGGAATTTTCTACATTATTCACACCCATGTTAAAGCCAAACAGAATTACAAATTGTCTACTATAAAACTACTAAAACAAGTAAAAGTACAATGCCATTAAATCTTTTAATGTTTATTAAACAACTGCCAATGTCTTACCTTTTTTGTTAGCTTGACTCGAAGCTCATCATGAAAGAGACGTTAAGGAAAGAAAAAAAAGAGCTACACATGCAATACACCTCTTAGGTTAAATTTATTATGTAATTTACTATAAGAGGTTTGTCATAAAAATAATCAAATTCATACATTCAGAGAAAAATATACTATGTTTGAATGACACAGCATTACTTTATTTTGTCAGTTTTTATTTCAGTTCGACACAGAAAACTGCCGTACCTTCGAGGTTTGGGTGGTGTCCCTTTGACGTCGGGTTGGGACCAATCCACAGTGGCTGAAACAAGCAAACACATTTCTTTCAAAACTTAAATGTAAATAATACCTAAGATCAGGTGACGAAGCATGTGGTCAAGCTTTTGAAATCAGTATAATCTATTCTAATTATCTGCCTTTTTCACTCTAAATATCAACTTATTGTACCTTAACTCCTCTAACACCTAAGCACCATAGGCGAATACATTCGCCCAGTATATCACTCTACACTCCCACCAAAAGCAAAGGCATTCGCTGCCAATTACCCTGCCACGTGTTTGTCTATTTTTAGAGCTTATGTCAGTGATTTATCTGTTAAAGCAATGCATGCACACTCGAAGAAATAGTTACTCCCCTCTTGTCGGTTGAGATGCAATGAACCAAGAACATAAAAAAATACTGGGAGGGTTTTTTCATGATTATAATTCAGTGTTTCCCATAACGCACATATGTGCGTCCCTGAAGCACAAAAACCACAGAGGTACTCTTTGATTTCAGCTCTGGGCGTCCCATGGGACGCACACTTTTTTCAACAGACCGAGACAGCAGGGTTCATTCTTGGCGTCGGTCATTGACTCATAAACTTTCTTCGATTTTGACGGATAGTTTTAGCAGGCAGGCGGTCATCTGACCGATTGATTTTTCGTCAAAGCAGTCAACAACTTTAAGGATTCTGTCGTCTGCTAAACTTAGTTCTTCCGCGGCCTCGGACCATAATCAGAACTAAAAAGTTGTATCTGGCGAAACGAACGCCGAAACGAAGAAATGGCGGCATTGCACATTCGGTAAAGCTTTTCCGATCCAACATTTTGAAGACCAAATAAAGTTCCAGCCTGACCTAGTCTTCTAGTGCTAAACAAGATCGTTCTCGGCCTTTTTGACAACAATTCGTGTTTAAAACCAGCCATGCCTCCCCAAAAGAAGCCACGAGTAGGAAAGGGGCAGAAGAATATGTTTGCTAGTTTCGGACTCGCTCAGACAACGTCTGCAACTTGTAGGATCGTTGGAATTAGGTCAAGCCACCCCAACTTTTTATCAAAACTCCGAACCCAATTTTCACTTCGTGCCACAGCGGTCAGTCTGTTTGCTTTGGTTTTCCTGGTTGTCAGTCTTGTTTCTGACCATCCGGGGTTTTCCTTTCTAAAGCAGACACATGTCCGGTCATTCCAAAACGATCTTTATTTACATCAGCATCAAGCCGTTCTTTTAAAGATGTGAATGGCATCATCTCAAAAACATAAGCTACTGCATATGCAAGTGTGTGTGTACGCTTGTGTGTCTGTCTGCCTGTCTCTCTGTCCATATCTCGATCTGTTTGTCTCCCCCCCCCTCTCTCTCTCTATCGTCAGCCTATTCTATTTCCAGGGGTTATGCACATGTGTTTGCCTGTGTGTTCACTGTGCATGTAGCATGTGTGTTTAGCATGTATTTGCTTTTGTTAAAGCATTTTTTATCATATACTTAGGGGACTCTTAAAAATATGAAAAGGACTCTTAAAATTTTGCACAGGGAGTCCCTGGGACTCTCACATTTCACCCCTATGGGAAACTGATAATTTTTCTCTTTTTTAGTTTTCTCAAAGTCAACATTTCTTTGTTCTTACATTAATTTAGGTTATATTGTGGAGAAAAGAGACAAAGGGAAAAGCGAAAAGATACATACTCAAGTCCAGAATGAAGAGGTCGTTGTAACAGAACGGGGCGTCCCACCCCCCAAACATCACCAGCTGGTCCTGAATCAGGGTGGCCGAGTGACTGTGGAACACACATCAGTAATACTGTTTATATAACAATGCATGGGTGCTACTCCCAAAAATGAAAAATACTGAAAGGCCGGGGTCCAGGGGCAGCAGCCCGTTGGGGGGTTGAGGGGGGCAACGCCCCCCTGAAGCTGAAGCAAAAATGCAATTGCAGAGATCATTTCCATAGCTCTCCTGCAATCTGGGAATGGGTGAGGAACAGATTACGATTTGACATCATAGTTCTGTTGGCAGACGACAGTTGACACTTTGTAAAGTGACTGTCTAAGTTGCTGAGACATGACAAGTCACATTACCTTTTTACAAGAAATACAAAAGATCTATGGTTAAAATCATATTTTCATGACTAAGATTTTTACTAACATTTCAGAAACACAACTATAAAGTCATAAAGCCGTTCAAATAGAAGATAATAATTAGATCATAAGTGAAATACGATGTCAGTGGATCCAAACATGACTTTCAATTGAGTTTTTCTAAGCAACATTTTTAACATATTCATACGTTTAACATCATAAATATCATTTGGTGAATTGAAATATAGTTGTAACTTACCTTTCTGTGAAGTTTGTAGCTTTCATGACACAAAATTCATGCTGATAATGTTGAATTTAATTCAAATAAGTATGTGTGAATATGACTCGGCCGCCATTTTTGTTGTATTTTCACTTCCGGTGGTTGGAAGACCCAGATTCAAAATGCCCCCAACCACAGTTAACAGATCAACTTTGTTTTGGGGGACAAAATTTTAAAAATACGGAATTTCCGTCTCAGCAGAAAACTTAATTTACGGATTTCCGTTTATACGGAAGGTAGTAGCACCCATGTAACAAACAGTTTATAGAGAACTAACGTAACAGAACAGGGCGTCCCACCCCCCAAAATCACCACCCGATATTACCCAATGAACAAAACAGGAAGGAAGGTTAGGTGGCAGAGTAGATAAGATGTTTGCCTGCCAATTTCAAAGCGTCACAGACCTGGGTTCGAATCCCAGCCTCACCCTTTCTTTCCAGTTTGATGGGAAAATCGAACTGAACGTTGAGTCCTTCAGATGGGGACTTAGAGCAAGTCTGAACCGCGATCTTTACGAACACCCACCCCCCCTTCCTCCTCAAAAAGGCTATGCACTCTCCAGGTGGGAGTAGCCCAAATTTTTTAGAAGCAAGTCTCTGTGACTAGAATTTAAAAAAATAAAAACACACCAAAAATAGAGCAGTTTATACATACAGTAGTAGTCAAACGGTGTGCAGGTGACAATAAAGCAGAACGGAACGTCCCTTCCTTCAAACCTCCTGTTGCAGAATTAAATCAGTGCGACCGTATGCCATAGCTGTGTCCCACTATCACTTCCAGATAGCAGCTGCTGTTCCAGAGGGCGGGGCTGAAATGGATAACTGTACACCATAGCTGTATCCCACTATCACTTCCAGATAGCAGAGCTGGCAGCTGCTGTTCCAGAGGACTGGGCTGGAATTTGCTTAAAGTGGAGATGCCTTGCCTAGGGACCATTCCCACTCTCTGAGCGCAGATGCGTCATTCTGCCGTTGTGCGCCTAAGAAATAGGCCCAGCAAGTCCGACTTTGGCGGGAGCTGTGGACTGAAGATGTGGATATCATTGCTGCATCCATCTCTATCTCCGTTTCCTTCTGTCTCTTTTCTCTCCTACCTCTCACTTGCTCTGTCTTTCTCTCAGAGCTGGGTTTCCCCCCTGCACTATGGGGCAGTACCAAATCTGCATCACAGAGACTGAAGGAGTGAATGTCATTGCTGAGTGAATGTCATTGCTGCATCCGTCTTATTTCTCTATCTCTCGCCCTCCCTGTCTCTCTTTTCCAGTCTCTCTCACCCAGATCTCGGTGTTGGTTTTCCCCCCTGCACAATGGGGCAGTACCAGTTCTTCATGACAGAGCTGAAGATGTGGATGTCATGGATGCACCCATCTTACCTCTGTATCCTTCTTTCTCTCTCTCTCTGTGTCTCTCTCACCCAGATCTCGGTGTTGGTTTTTCCCCCTCCACAAAGAGGCAGTACCAGTTCTGCATCACAGAGACTGAAGAAGTGAATGTCATTGCAGCACCCATCTTACCTCTGTATCCTTCTTTCTCTCCCTCCCTGTCTCTCTTTTCCAGTCTCTTTCTCTCTCTCTCACAGTCTCTCTGTCTCACCCAGATCTCGGTGTTGGTTTTTCCCCCTGCACAATGGGGCAGTACCAGTTCTGCATGACTGGGCTGAAGATGTGGATGTCGTTGCTGCAGCCGTCGGGGGTGGGGTCAGGGCGGGGGTACACGCCTCCGAAGATCCACAGCTCATGGCGGTGAAGGTTGGCCGTGTGGTAGGCCCTGGTTGGAGCTTTGCCATTCACCTGGGAAAAACATGTGAACAGATTACCATTAAAATTATCATCACCATCATCAATATTACAGTATTATCTTTATTCCCCCCCCCCCCCCCCCTTGGGGATATCATGGGGTCTTTTGCATAAACAGTTCCCCCACCTTCTGGAAGTTCTGTGCTTGTAACTTCTTCTAATCTGTCACTCTCTTTGACTCTGCCTTTTCCTTTTGCTTACTGTCATCTACTATCTTTCTGCCTTACCAGTCCATTCTCCTGCCTTTTTTCATGAAACACTTTCAACAAGATTTCCTCCAGCTGAAGTCGGACTTGCTGGGCCTAATTATTTCTTACTTAGGCGCACAGCAGCATGACGCATCTCCGCTTATAATTGACAGGAAACTGTCTGAGCGATCGAAGAAGAAGAAGATAAAAAATCCATGACGATGAAGGTTGCCGCATTGTAGGCCCTTGTTGGGGCTTTGCCATTTACCTAAGGAAAACACATGAACAGATTGCAATTGAAATTTAATCAATGAAGGGCCTCCGGAGGGGTATTAAGTCATTATAGATTCACAGCAAGGAAAAAACCCTCGCCTCTGATGGGATTCGAACCCAAGACCTCCCAGCCAGTAATCCGCGACTAAATACTATTTTTGCTATCTACTTGTAGATGAATAATTGATTGTAAAGCGCTTTGGGCTCATTTGAGGTAAAGCGCTATATAAATGTACTATTACTTACTTACAGCTCATGACCATGAAGATTGTCATTAAAATGTAATCAGTTGAGGGTCTGTCCAACATTTACTATTCATGACAACAAAGGTTTCCTTGTTGGGGCTTTGGCTTTATTGTGGGCAGACATGCCTACACCCAACATTTACTATTCATGACAACAAAGGTTTCCTTGTTGGGGCTTTGGCTTTATTGTGGGCAGACATGCCTACACCCAACATTTACTATTCATGACAACAAAGGTTTCCTTGTTGGGGCTTTGGCTTTATTGTGGGCAGACATGCCTACACCCAACATTTACTATTCATGACAAGGTTTCCTTGTTGGGGCTTTGGCTTTATTGTGGGCAGACATGCCTACACCCAACATTTACTATTCATGACAAGGCTTCCTTGTTGGGGCTTTGGCTTTATCGTGGGCAGACATTTGCTTTTCAGGAACACTCCCACTCAAAATCCGCAACACAGCATGATTTTCAGGAATATAGCTTCCGTCCAACATCCATCTTCATGGAATTCGCGCACTCCGACGCTTGAAGCTGCCAAGCGCGTAGCCGGTCAAATTTTTGCTCGACCTTGGTGAAAGACGATTGGTTGAAAAGCTCTCTCGGAAAACTTTGGGGCTGACTTTCGCAAGCTTTCGGTATTGCTTTCCCGCCTCTCTCTCTCTCTCTCTCGCAGACGCTAAACCACCAGCCAGCATCGTAATTTTTTGTTGTTGATGCTTTAATTTTTCCTGTAACATGCGCCTGTTTTCCGTATTTTCGGAACACACTGCCAAAATCAATACATTTCGTAACAAATACGGATAACCCGTGACGGTAGGCATGTCTGCGTGGGTGAAAAAAATGAAACGATGATGTTGTCATGTCTCATGATGATGATTCATCTCAGGATGAAAAGTGGTGGCTGAAAAAATCTCCCCACAAAAAAATTGGTAAATGGTTGCAAATGTAAAAGCACCATTACATACATTTTTGCAGGCCTGTTTCGTCTGACGAAGCATTACATCACTTGTGGCAAAAGGCCTGTTTCGTCTGACGAAGCATTACATCACCTGTGGCAAAAGGCCTGTTTCGTCTGACGAAGCATTACATCACCTGTGGCAAAAGGCCTGTTTCGTCTGACGAAGCATTACATCACCTGTGGCAAAAGGCCTGTTTCGTCTGACGAAGCATTACATCACCTGTGGCAAAAGGCCTGTTTCGTCTGACGAAGCATTACATCACCTGTGGCAAAAGGCCTGTTTCGTCTGACGAAGCATTACATCACCTGTGGCAAAAGGCCTGTTTCGTCTGACGAAGCATTACATCATGTGGCAAAAGGCCTGTTTCGTCTGACGAAGCATTACATCACCTGTGGCAAAAGGCCTGTTTCGTCTGACGAAGCATTACATCACCTGTGGCAAAAGGCCTGTTTCGTCTGACGAAGCATTACATCACCTGTGGCAAAAGGCCTGTTTCGTCTGACGAAGCATTACATCACCTGTGGCAAAAGGCCTGTTTCGTCTGACGAAGCATTACATCACCTGTGGCAAAAGGCCTGTTTCGTCTGACGAAGCATTACATCACCTGTGGCAAAAGGCCTGTTTCGTCTGACGAAGCATTACATCACCTGTGGCAAAAGGCCTGTTTCGTCTGACGAAGCATTACATCACCTGTGGCAAAAGGCCTGTTTCGTCTGACGAAGCATTACATCACCTGTGGCAAAAGCTATCTCAGACGATGGATGTTTTTAAGATGTTTAAGCACTGGTTTTCAGGATAATTTGTGAACAACTTTCGCACGCAAATGCAACCTAACTAAAGAAAAAGATTGGATGGGACATTCTATAAGCTGCGAGGCTTAGGCAGTAGCCTGTCCCTTTACTACTACTAGTACTCTACAGTACTATTTCACGAAAACTATCTGTTGTTTGTTTGTTGTCTTACCCTGACTTAAAGACTCCAGGGATCATCCCAACAGCCGAAGCACTTGAACACTATGGTACAAATGTACCAGCCAGGGATGAGAACATTACGCATGACCGTTTTTGATTACTCCGCCACGTGGGCAGTCACTCTGACCTCGGAGGAAAACTACCTAAAAATCCTTGCCACATCCTCACCATGTTTTTTTATCCACAAATAACAAACTTTCATTCATTAGACACTGAGGTACAGAAGAAAAATACCTCCCCAGACCGGTTTACCCCTACACAAATCTTGAGTAGTCTGGATAGCTGAAATGAGTAGCTTGGGCTCAAAATGTGTAGTTTTATTCATTAAACCATCAAACAATGTTCACTGAAAATGAGTAATTAGAGCATTATTTTCAATTTTGAAGAGTAGCAGATGTCCAAATTGAGTAGAATACTACTCGAAAAGAGTAAACAGGTCTGCCTCCCCCCCACCCACCTAACAATGCACACATGTCATCCCATTTACAGCAACACATCACTACCTTGGTCAGGGTCCACCTGTTCTGGTCCAGGTAATGTCACATGTCATCCCATTTACAGCAACACATCACTACCTTGGTCAGGGTCCACCTGTTCTCGTCCAGGTCGTACAATGCGCACATGTCATCCCATTTACAGCAACACATCACTACCTTGGTCAGGGTCCACCTGTTCTGGTCCAGGTAATGTCACATGTCATCCCATTTACAGCAACACATCACTACCTTGGTCAGGGTCCACCTGTTCTCGTCCAGGTCGTACAATGCGCACATGTCATCCCATTTACAGCAACACATCACTACCTTGGTCAGGGTCCACCTGTTCTGGTCCAGGTCGTACAATGCGCACATGTCATCCCATTTACAGCAACACATCACTACCTTGGTCAGGGTCCACCTGTTCTCGTCCAGGTCGTACATGTGGATGTCGTGGAACCAGCGCGCGTTCTTGGATCCTCCGAAGATGTAGATGCAACGCAGGGTGGGGTCGTAGGTCGCCGTGTGCCCCATGCGGTTCTCCGGCTTCTGGCCCTCCGACTGCACATCCTGGCACTGCCACTTGCGCGTGTCTGAGGGCAAGGTCAAACAAAACAATGATACCAGACATGAAAAGTAAGGTTAACCCTTCTACCACCAATGTCGCATTTTAGCACTATGGTTTAACACCCATGTCACTAAAAGGCATCAACTCGGGGCCTGTTATCTGAAGACCATATTTTCTTAATTTGGGGAGGTAAGGATATGCCTAATGTTATATATGTCACAGAAGAATTTGCAATACTGCAGAAATATTATTTTCTCTACCCAGTTAAGTTTAATGGTATTTTTTGGTTGAAAAATGGCTATTCACGCAACAACAAAACGAAACACGTCGAAATTTCTGTTGAGTGTGGGGGACAGGGAAATCACTAGTTTCACATCCTGTCTTCTCTTTAAACACTCACACACACCATTCGCGAACCACTACGCTAGCTTGACCAAATATGGAGCGACCATGCCGTTTGAGAATAACTTCTGGCAGAGTTTTATATTTAGGCGGAGATTGATTCAATTATGAAACATTTTCGGTAGAGACGGCGGAGCTGTTTTCATGCCTGTGATATATACAAGGGTGAAACCTGGATAAAATGAAAAGCAGGAAGGCCAAGGTCCTGTGGGCCGCCTTGGTCACCAAGTTGGTGGGGTCATGGGGCAGAGTTGTTTGTAGGGGTCGGAGGGCGAAGCCCGCGCACTATGTTTTTTTGGTTACATTTTTTACTAATAAAGTAAGAGCACTTAGAGCCCCAGCTTTCATTTTTAAAACAATAAAGCAACGGTTTTTTTCTCATCCCAGTGTAATTATTCTTCAATAAACTATTGTAAATTCCTGATTTCAGGAAAAACAACAAAGCCAAAATCAGGATTCCTGCTTTTCCTGTCATGTGGTTTCACCTATGTATATATCATCCTCATCTCCATCAATCGTCATAAAAATACGAGAAAAATATCAAATCATGCAGCCTTGACCAGACCAATCATAATTCAGCAAATAATTCATTAATACAGATCGCTATTCACAAAATTAATTCAGTGACCACACCGAGTCCTTACTCAGCTGTTCCGTCTTCCTGTCCCCCTATCAGCATGGCACAGCGAGGTCGACTCAGCAACATGGTGTGACCAATAAACCAACGATTAAATAGCTAAACCATGACTTTTCATACTAACCAGTATTCAGCGACCACACAGAATCTCTGCTAAGCTGCTGTCTATTTCCCTATTACCATTTACACATCGCAGTCAACTCAGCAACATGGTGTGACCAATAAACCAACGATTAAATAGCTAAACCATGACTTTTCATACTAACCAGTATTCAGCGACCACACAGAATCTCTGCTAAGCTGCTGTCTATTTCCCTATTACCATTTACACATCGCAGTCAACTCAGTAACATGGTGTGACCAGACCTGTTTACCCCCAACACAAGTCTTGAGTAGTCTGGATAGCTGAAATGAGTAGTTTTGGTGCAAATTGTGTAGTTTTCTTCATTAAACCATCAAACAATGTTAAGTAAAAATGAGTAGTATTAATCAAGAATTAAAGAGCATTATTTTCAATTTTGAATAGTAGAGATCCAAATAGACGATTTTCTGAAGAAAAAAAAAAAGGGGAGAGCACTTCGTGAAAATTAGAGTTGTTTACCTCCATTACTCGGTCAAACACCATAGCAACAATGGCGTCAAAGCTTGAAACCGCAGGATGCGAGTAAGCGACATACAAACATTTATTTTTTAGAAAAATTAGGGGTGGCCAGTGGCCACAAACTGATAAAACTTGCAAAATGTGACGTAAAAATATAAAATGACATAAATTGTTAGAATGACGCACAGTGTTCTAAGTGCTGTATGTCCGCTCAAACACACGAGTCGAAAGGCTACGAGAGCTGATGGGAGAGTGACTTCCCCTGTTTGACCGATTGAATTAGGCAAGATCACTCCCACACACCATGGAATTACTCCCCTTAATTATTTCCGAACAATTCCTATTGAGTAGAAAACTACTCGAAAAGAGTAGAGTTGACAGGTCTGTATGACCAATTACTGAACAAGCCAATGATAAAAATAGCTGAATATACTGACCAGTGTTCAGTGACCACACCGAGTCCTTGCTGAGCTGCTGCCTGTCGCCCTGTCCCCCTATCAGCATGGCACAGCGAGGTCGACTCAGCAACATGGTGTGGCCCCACCGGGCACTGGGCCTGGGAACTGAAAACACACATTTAATCTGCATTTAAGGCTACGTAGCAAGAGCTGCCGTACAGATCAGGGCTCCCAGGGACCCCCATTTAGAGGTCTATGAAGTTCTAAAATTCTAAAGGACCCTCTAAAAGAATGTGCAGGGGGTCCCAGGGATGCACTAGAAAAATTCTTTTTAGCATTTGCAATGCCACTGGGACCCTCTATCCCGCCTCTAAAACCCTCTACACTGTAAGTGAAGGAGTCTCTGGGACCCCTTGTTTTGCGGGACGATTGGGAGCCCTGCAGGCATAGCACAAATCACTGAAATCTGGCAGAGTTTTACTGTCCTTTGTCCATCTCGCTTAGCTTTATTTGGTCAAATTTACAATATAATATGATCAGGGTTCATAGCCAAACAGCGTCCTAATTTTCACAAACTTACAAAGCCCAACTTTAGGGTTTTCCAAAATCGAAGGTTTTTCGGAAAGCGGCACAATATGCTGAGCGCTTGTTGGTTGCATCATTTTTCATTTTGCAGCCATACTTTATATGCAGAATTTTCGAGCCAAAGCTCACTGAAGACACATTTGCCCGGCAATTGTGCACTATGCATAAAGATCAGATGTCTTTAAAGGGAAGCAACTCGCGTCAATTCCGGTAAAAAAAATCGAAAGTCGCACCGATCGTATGCATAAAAATATTCATTTTATTTCATAATTATAATTTTTTTCTTGGCACGATGATTCAAAATTATGGTCCTGGGCGATTTGGGGGGCAGATTGATGAAGATTTGACAGTAGCTCAAAATTCACAAACTTTTAAAGACACTACTCTTGGTTTTTCATTTTTCACAAACTTTCATGGGCCTTGAAAATGAAGTCCATTTTCCCCAAACCTTCCCAAACTTTCCCAACTACTGTGAACCCTGTATGATATACCAGCAAATAATCAATCCTTTCGCAATAGCTAAACCAGCTCAAATGAGGCACCCCTCAAATGTTCAGCCTTTCGACCTTCAATTTTTTTGGGGGAAAATGCATTTTATAATTAATAAATATACTTGTTGTTTGTTGTTATCTTACCCTGGCTTAAAGACCCACCACGTCACGTGTCAAAATCACGGTTTTCACATGTTTCCCCTCTTAGTCTTATAGCTGGTAAGAAATATGAAGAAATCTTCCTAGCATAAGAGGGAATGTGATGTGTCATCCCAACTGCCGAAGCACTTGAACACTATGGTACAAATGCAACAGCAAGGGATGAGAACATTACGTGTGTGACCGTTTTCAAAACTCATAGCGCGATCACTGGTTAACCCCTTCAAGACTTCATTGCCTTAGACAAACATGACCGGCCTGGGGTTGCCTAGAAAATAACAAATAACAAAGAAGCGCAACCAAACTCAACACTGTCAATGAATCAGTTTTGAAATTACTGGTTGATCTAAGTTAGTTTTCGCTTCGAAATCGCGGTTACTTGCATTATAATCGGAATCATTAGTCTCCTTATTACTGTTAACGAAAACATATTGGAGTAGTTTCTGAGTCTCATGTAGGGCAGATTTTTTTGGATATTTTCAACATTAAAAATTGAAACAGAAGTGAAACGAAAGTTGGAAGAGTGATGAAGAGAAGTAACTCGAAAAATGTGGTTTGGATTGAAAAAAAACCCATGGATTTAGACAAGTTTTAGACTAAGAAATCGCTGTTCCGAGAATACTCGGAATTAGGCCCTGACTGGCGTTCTCCTGTTCCGAGTATGCTCGGAATTCGTCTGTAATGAGTTCAAAGGGAAAACTTAACCTAAAGCAGACCTGTTTACCACCTACACAAGTCTTGATGGCTGAAATGAGTAGTCTTGGTATGATATGTGTAGTTTTATTCATTAAACCATCAAACAATGTTCAATGAAAACGAGTAATTAGAGCTTTTTTTTTTTTTTTTTTGAATAGTAGAGGTCCAAATTGAGTAGAATACTACTCGAAAAGAGTAGAATAAACAGGTATGCTAAAGACAAAAACTACAAGAAAAAGAACTATTAAAAGAAAAGAAAAAACACCCAGCAAGTCAAAAACTTTACGGTTTACCTCTGGCTGACAGATCCACGCAAGTGGTCATCCTGCCGTCACTGTGCAGCACCGACTTCCCTTCACTCTGCGCCGCGCCGGGCGTCAGGGCGTTCTTCTCCTTGAAGGGGCTGACCACGAGGCCGCCCCCCGCCTTGCCCCGCGAGCCCTTGGGGGTACCCCCTCCTTCGGTGGCCAGGGCTCTCATGCGCGTGCCGCGTTTTTGGGGCGTGGGCCCGTTGGAGTTTTCTGCATTGTCATCGCGTCTGCGCTTCTTCTTGGCGGGCTTGCGGGGCAACGGCGAGGGCACGTCCACCGTCTGCAGGGCAAAACGCACAATGAACATGGGCTGTGTTTGCTCAGTTGTGGTGTAAACAGCATTGATTTCCAGTGAGAAAGAGTGTTATGTCCACCGTCTGCAGGGCAAAACGCACAATGAACATGGGTTTTGTTTGCTCAGTTGTAGTGTAAACAGCATTGATTTCCAGTGAGAAAGAGTGCTATGTCCACCGTCTGCAAGGCAAAACGCACAATAAACATGGGCTGTGTTTGCTCAGTTGTGGTGTAAACAGCATTGATTTCCAGTGAGAAAGAGTGCTATGTCCACCGTCTGCAGTGCAAAACGCACAATGAACATGGGCTGTGTTTGCTCAGTTGTGGTGTAAACAGCATTGATTTCCAGTGAGAAAGAGTGTTATATATGTTATGCCCAATCCATGAAATTGCCCATTTCATGAAATGGGCAAAATGGTTTGCCCAGTTCGTGAAATAGCCAATTTATAACTTACAATTGAGAAAAGCAATATGAATGAAAAATAGTTTTTGTTCATTAGCACACATAGATCAAGAATTGGTTCAAACGAATGATAAATCTCATCTGTAGATGAGTTAAAATTATTTTATTCACTTAATTTGATAAAATGTTTGATTCAACAGGCATATCCCAGCTTAGCATCTGGTCGAGTTGCGGGACAGGATAGGGGTGCAACTACAATGTAGAAAAGTGTGACACCATTGAATCAATACCTGTGTGAATGGGAATCAAAAATGTGATACTACTGTGAACCCACAGGTCCATTTCATAAATTGGGCAAAGCATTTTACCCATTTCATGAAATAGACAATATTACGGATTGGGCGTAACAATAACATATATAAAATACATGTTAATGTAAATCCCTATTAATAGTATTATTAATACACAGAGCTTTTTTTTCTATCATTATCATCATTTTGCATCACAAATTAAAATCTGGGTATGAAAGAGCATGGGCCTGATTGGGGGAAAGTCCATATGCTTTGCCGTGACTGAATAAGAACACAACCTTCCTATCAATTTGTGTCCTTCCCCCACTGCTGTGCTCGGATATTTAGCTTTATAATACTGTACTTGTTGAAAAATTGATAGCAAGTATCGACCAAAAAGGTCTGACAATTAAAACAGATTATTCACAACTTCATGCGTAAGCTTGTACACACACAAACCCCCTAAGCCAAACAAAACTTTGTCATCATAATCATGCCGATTTAACCCTTTCACCGCCAATGTCACATTTTTGCACCACAGTGATTGAACACCCATGTCATTAAAAGTCTTGAAATGAGGGTCTGTTATCCAATTGATCATTTTGGGTTCTTCATTTTGAGAGGTAAGGACAGGCCTTATTTCAGATATATCACAGAAGAATCCCCAATATTTCAGACAAAATTCTTTTCTCTATCCATGTAAGTTTAATGGAACATTTTGGCTAAAAAATGACTGGCACAGTGGCAGTGAAAGGGTTAAAATCAAAGGGCACAGAAAACGGATCAGTGACCTGTGGAGTGATCTCGTTGAGTGCCTGAGCGTCAAAACACCCCCCCTCATCAGTCAGATCCGTTTCCGTGATTTTCTTGGCCGAGCCATCTCTTTCCTCTTCATTTCTCTCTGATTTCTTATCGTCTTTCTTCTCTTTCTTCTCAACATCATCAGACAAAGTTGTCTTCTTCGCTTCATCTGCTGCATCCTTTTTTGTTCTTACATCAACGCCAACAGTGGAAACAACTTTCTTGGCCCCTGTAAAGTTGAGCTGAGTTTGCTTCGTCTTTTTCATCGTTTGGGCACCAGGGGGCGTCGACTTCTTGTCTGTTTTCGATCCTGAAGCAGCAAGTGTATCTTTTTTCTTTTTCTCTTGTTTTTGTTTTACCAGAGCGGACCCATCCTCAATATCTTTTCCCTTCTTCTTCAATTTCTCTTTTCCGAGAGCAGACCCTTCGACTTTCGGAGATCGTTTTTTCTGTTTTTCTGAAGTTTTGATGCTAGGCTCATTTTTTTGGGAATCCGTGTTGATGGTTTTGGAAATGTCAGTGAGCGGATTGGGGTCCGTTTTCTTGTCTTCTTTCTTCCGATCTTGTGGAGAGGAGGAGGGGGGGAGTTTCTTTTTGGGTCCTGACTTTTTCTTGATTTTTGCAGGGGCCTTGGTTTCTTTCTCGGGCGTCTTCAGTCCGATGACTTTGACTTCTAACTGGGCGTTGTCCCCTTCTGTGTGGCCTTTCAGGTTGGAGGAATCCCAGGTGAAACATCTGACAGAAAAAAGGAAAAGAGACAGGCATTAAATTCCAGACATCTTCAGAAGGGAAAAAGAATAAGTTTAAAGATCAAGACAACTTAATAAAAGGAAAGGACCATGCATTAAATTCAAAACATCTTGCTATTACGAAAATATGAATATTATGAAGCTATGCATCAAAGCCAAGTTTCTTTCTGGAAGTGGAAGGTCAGGATGTTTGCTATAGCCGCTTCATGTACACAAAAATCTAGTTTCAATAACTAAAATTAAAAATACATTTCAGTGTGTGATTTTGTCCCTTTCAGTTCTATTTTTCATGGTAGAAAATTATATTACAACAGGGGTCGAGCTAGTGTTTTTGAAAACATGTTTTGCTTACGCGACGTCGGCAAAAAATCGCATCAAAGAACAAAATGATAAATCTAAGCTAAAAACAATGAAAACAAGACCAGCAACAAAAATATGCATTTTTATTCACTAACCAGTCATTTTCGGCGATCACGCCGATACAGTGATTTTCCCGCCACAATGCACTGCGCCTACTTTCCTCTGAAAGCAGTGGCACTTTTCTATAGTGTGTTCCAATGTTTGGTGTAGCAGAACCACTATACGTGTAGGGACCGTAGGACTTCTAAAGTCTGATTCACCATCTAGACTCAGATGCGATTTTGAGCGGACGTCATTTTGCATACGAGTTACGCGTAAATGCCGTAAAAAAGCGTCAGCAATTTTTAAAACGCGTCAAATATGCAAGAAACCTGCGTTAGCGCGACCCCTGATTACATTATAAATTACACCTATATGATCTGTAGCCATTATGCTTGGAGTTCACATTAGTAAAGCTTTTTTCGGGCAGGCAACTTTTCACTGAGTAGGCTGTAAAACTTTACACAAGAAAACAAATTGTAAACTAAAAAAATAAAAAAAGTACTTGGTGTCTTTGTCCATTTGTCCGATGTTTTCCGAGTCAATGTACACATCGAGAGCGACATCCTTATCTCCCCCTGAGGGCCACTCTCCCTGGTTGAAGATCAGCAGCTGTGGAGAGAGGGGCAGCGTCAGAGTGCTCCTCAACGAATGACTGGCACCTTTCCTGAAAAACACCCAACATATACATAACGAAACACACCAAAGTACTATAACTGATAACACAGAGTTGATGTTTACTGGAATGGTCTTGACACTAACATTAGGTTTGCACAAAATATTAATTCTTTTTAAAATCTTCTGGACAATCTTCCTAAATGTCACACTTTTTTGTGATTTTGATTGTTGTTTTCGTTTCCCAGCTTAAACTTAAGCACTCTGGGAGCACACCCAGTGTTATGTGAACATTTCGCATGGCCTTGGGTGGGAAGATTACGTGCATGGCTGCTTTTAAAGGGCCCCGCCACATTTCTGGTATTTTCTGGCATTCACTGTCAGTATTTTCCGGTGTTTAGACACACCCGGCTATGACCTCTGCCGTTTTCCAATCTACTGGGAGTTCCCCTGATTCTAGGTCAGGTCAGGTCAGGTAGATTAAGACGACTAGGCCTCGCGGCCTCTCAAGCGTCTTTTCTTTTTTTTCTTTTCCTTTTTTGGGGGGTTGGCACAGCTGTGACAGTTTTGGTAGACTATTACTATTAGTCATACTGGTATTTTAATTTACTAAGGTTTGGGTCTTTGTCCGGAAGTTTTTGAATTTGTTAGTATCAGTCTAAGCTTTTATTGACAATTGTTAAATAAAGGAAGTGCTAGTTGAAGTACTGGTTCTGTATACACAAAATTCTTAGCTGGGACCTTATCTGGTCCCTGGCTTTGTTCACATCTAATTCTAAGTGAATCGAATCAACATGATGATTGTGGCCACACACAGCAAAGAAGAAGTGTTTAGGTAGGTAGGTAGGTAGGGACAGGCTTCATCAGCCTAGGCCTCGCGGCCTATTAATCATCCCCTCAATATCAAATGACTTATGATTTGTTTTCAATTGGTCTGAGCAAGTTTTTGGAAAATCAAATCAATCAAAATCACACAAAAATGTCTGAAAAAAAGAAGAAGTGAAATTTAAGAAGATTCAGATTGTGTAGAAGATTTTTAAAAGTATTAATATTTTGTGCAAACTTAATGTTAGTGTCAAGATCATTCCAGTAAACAGCAACTCTGTTAGTGAAGTAACATTTTCTTTTGTTAGTATTGCAATGTTTAACCAAAATTTTGCCATCAGATTTTCTAGTGCTAGTAGTAATTTGTGGGGCTGAAAAGAAAGTATCAACATGAACGTCATCAATGTTGTTGAAAATTTAATAGGTTTGAATTAAACTTCCTCGAAGCCTTCTGCCTTTTAGAGAATGTAAATTAAGATATTTTAACCTCTCTAGATGGGTCATGTTTTTACACTCTTTTAACAATTTAGTTGCACGCCTTTGAACTTTCTCAATTTGACTTGATGTCGTTTTAAAAAAGGACACCATTTTATAACATTTGCATATTCCAGCTGTGGTCTAACAAATGATTTATATCATTTTAAAAAGATGTCTTTATTAATAAATGAAAAACTACGCTAATAATAATATCATTCCCAACATTTGATTAGCCTTGCTGACCACTCTCTGGATATATAATATATGTAATGTACATCCAAAGATAAATTTTTGTCAAACTCAAAGTAAACACCCAAATCTTTTTTCTCTGTAATACTAATAGCAGCTATTGGCTGGACACCATCATTTAGTCTCATTTCATAGTCACACTCAGGATTGTTCTTACCCACATGCAAAACACCACATTTAGATACATTAAAATACTTGTAAATTCCACTTATCGGACCAATCTTGCAATTTAACATTTAACAATGTCATTTTGTAGAGAAGTAGAACAAGTTTAAGTTTAAGTTTATTCTTTACAGCTTCTAATCAATCAACTACTGTGATAACAATGTTTGCACAGTTAGCTGGTGATTCATTTTTTAACTTGAGGCAAGGAATCTGTATTTTCTTTGGAGAAAAACACTAGCAAAATAATCATGAATCCAAAAGGCAAAACGTTAGTTTTAACTTTTATCCTGGTCAGCTGTAAATATTTGTTCATCTTTCGTTTTTGGTGGGGGTGGTGTATCTAAATACCTGTGGAGTTCAACAGGTGGTTCAGTAACTGAAGACACGGCAAACAGGCGCAGTTTCTCCATAATTGTCGCTGTTGTTTCTTTCCATTCACGTCTCGTCTGCAAATGTTGTCGACAAGCACAATCTGGCGCAATTTACACTTACCGCCAACAATAAA